>JANRGW010016935.1:13337-40124 GCA_024733675.1 Psilopsiagon aymara | reverse complement strand
CCACCACCCTTCCGGGTCTCTGCTCTCCGTTTCTGCATCCTGGGCATGACGTGCTGTGGTATGGAATACCTCCTTGGTCAGTTTGGGTCAGGTGTCCTGGCTCTGCTCCCTCCTGGCTTCCCCTCCTCCCTGGCAGAGCATGAAGCCCAGAAAGTCCTTGGCCAGACCAAACATCACTAAGCCGTAACTAAAAACATTGGTGTTATCAGCGTTGTTCCTAGGCCGAAAGTCAAAAACACAGCACTGCACCAGCTACCAAGAAGGGGAAAAATGACTGCTACTGCTGAACCCATGACAGGGGGGTATTATTATAAGTGAAGATAGTAACTTAACAAATCTGGACTGTGCAGTATGTAAATAAAAATCTTCCTGTTAACAAGTATTAGTACTTTCATACAATTTGCTTGACCAGTTCACATAAAACAAGGCAAACATAAGTGGGTAAAGGAGGGATCCAGGTCTTCAGGCTTTCTGTCCAAAATGTCGTGTTAGTTAAAGCTGTGAACATTTACTACCTGTATTTTTTTTTCACTAGAAGTCACAACCACTAAATCCACAATTAATCCATGCAGTTAAAACATCTATGCAATACATATACAGCATTGCATGCCTTTAAAGTGTTGTTTTAAATAATGGAGCTAGCCTTTCCTTAAGCAAAGAAATCCTTTTTACCTATAATCAAGTCTCATTCCTCAGGCAAATTATCTACTGCCTTGCCCAAGTCTGCAGCAGTTGACCTCAATGCCGACCCTTATTTTGTTAGCATGCCAAATTATACTATGTCCCCAACATCCTCTTCCTTTTCCCTCAGGAAATGTGGAATAAGAAAAAAATTTACATATCATCAAAACCTATCATAAAGAAGATGAAAAGGGTGAAAATTCAAAGAAGAAATTGCAAATAAGAGCTTCCAGCAGGAATGTATTCCATCATAAGCAATTTAAAGAGAAGCCAAATTGCCAACATCTTTTCCCATATAATAATTGGTTTGAGCAGAGATCCACACCATAATAGAAAAATATAAATTGTATTTCCAGGTGGTCATGTAGGAAATTCTAATTGGGGTGGGTTTTTTGGTTTGGGTTTTTTTTGTTTTGTTTTGCTTTGTTTAGTTGGTTGGTTTGTTGTTGTTTAAGGGTTTGGGGTTTTTTGTATTGTTTTAATATAAAGAAGGTTGTTTGGTGAACAGAAACCAAACCCACAATATTTTAGGAGCATTTGTCTTTCTAACAATGCCAAAACAGCATTTGCACTTTTCTATTTGAGGTCTTTAAGGAAATATGGGACACCTACTGTTCTCCCCAAGGATTTCCCAAAATCTAACAGCTGCCAGGCTACTTAAATAGCAGAAAACTTCCTGCTAGCATGTTCTACATCTGCAATGTCACTGTTACTTGACATATCTGACCAATGTCAAAGATTTTTCTTTGTGATATCCCCTGAAAACCAACCATCTATGATGCAATATGTTAAGTATCTACAGAATTACCAAAATTCATTAAACAAGAATGGAAAGGGATTTTGTGATGTGTGCATACATTTACCAACACAGGAAACAGGATATACACTAGTTTCTCCAAGGGGAATAGGAAAAAAAAAAAAAAAAACAGAGCAGAAAAACACAAAGGAGCTAACCAGAATATCATTAGAACTCGGAGAAGATGAAGTTGTCGGTACCATCTAAACAATATGCCAACCTACCCTTCTCTAGCTTTCCTTAGCTTCCAAATCAGATGAGCTGCTCCAGTGGGTGGCTACTTCTAGTCTAAGGGCTGCTCCTAAATGCTCAGTCTGTGGCTGCCAAAGCCTGCCTGTTGCTTCGTTGCTGCTTGGCTTAGCTGTAAAAGCCATTCTTCATACAACAGTAACACCTATAAAGCTCACTGACACATTATAATCGGACTGACTTGGCCTTCCTGAGCTATGAAGAAAGAATAAGCTGTAAAAACATGTTAGAAAACAAATAAAAATTACCTCAAGCAGAATCTAGAGTGAACAGAAATAAACATCAACTTCAACAACATCTTCCTCTTGGCAAAGGGCTCAGGATGCTGATGACTCACCATACCTCATCAAACACACCCCTTCATCAACCTTAGAAAACAGAAGGCAGTAAAAAGAGGAACATCACACCAGGAAAAGGGTCAGATACCAGGAAATATACCTTTTCTATACATCAAGATTCATTCCTTTTTTTCTTTCTGTTAGATATACATTAACAGTAGTTATTCTATTAGAATATCAAGGTCTATACAAGTTATACAAATTCCTAGCTTTATATGTAAGATTTATTTTTTTGTTTTGTTTTTGACCAGAGAAAGACTTTGATTATAAAAGCAGGCAAAAGAGACTTTGAGACTTTCCAACCCTAATAGACATTAACTAAAATTAACAACACGCACTTCATTACATCTATTGCCTTGTGTAACCTGTGGTGATGTGTAAAACAGGACTATATTAAACAACTGTTTTCAACACAGAGATCAACCTGAATGACAAATTTATTTCCAGATTATTTTACCCTTGTATTATGAAAATCTCAAACTGAAATATGGATCAAATAAAAACCCAAATCAACTGGCTCAAAGAAATGCAGATGTATTTCTATGACTCAGCCAGCCCCAAACTTCACAGCTCAAACCTTCACTCAGCTATTTAAAGTCATCATTTATGAGCTTCTGAATATCAACACCAAGCATAGCACATACAGTTATACTGTGCTTGAGAAAAGACTAAATCGCTTGATGAATTTCTAAACTTACTGTTATATTTAGGCAGTGTGCTGGCATGAAGAAACACAAAGCTCTCACAGAATATCGGAAAACATAAAATTTGCATTGGTAGGCATTAGGTAATCTCAAATGAAATCAACTTTCTCTGGCATACCAACCTTGCTCTGAAGTGAACATAAACTGTGAACTTTCCCCATCACCTTTTCACTCTCCTTCAGATAAATCCAGAATTTGTTTGTATACAATAATTGAATTGAAGACAAGCACTATTCTCAAATCAATATGTGTATCACCTGGGAGCAATCAATGACCAATCAATCAATTACAAAGATTATTGTTAGCTTATCTGTTAGATGACATGACTCCTTACACATACCTATTGACCAACACACAGTATTTGAGATCAATACAATCTTTCCTGTTCCTCTTCCCATAATTCCCAAGAGCGCCTAGTAAAGGACAGATTTCGGTTCTCACAGAAATCAGTGAGTAAAATAGAAGGCAGGATGTAGTTGCATTCTTTCTGAACAATAATCTTCAGGAAAATAAATCAGTCAGCAGGGAAGCCTTAAAATACAAATCCTTTTACTGTAAAGGTCTTCTCTCCCAACAAAGATCACACCCACTCACCATTCAAGCAATGGCAGCCATGATTTGTCCTACTATCCTGAGCTTAAGCCAGACAACATGACATTAAAAATACCAGCCTGGCCCAAAATCAAACCTCAGAAATTAATTTCTGGAGACGCTGGACATCCCACTTTCTTGCAGTCCCCAGTTTCCAAGAAAAGTAACAACAAACACAAATTATGGCACCTACCAGCTGTTTAGCATATCATACCTGATGATTTTCCCTTCCTCAATACAGAGCACCAGCAGATACCCGCCAGCAGGTCAGCAGGCCTAGCCAAGGGCTATATACCCCATGCACACCCAGAGACCTCATGGGTGCTCCTTTCTAGACATGACGCGAGAACCCTCCAGCCCACTTCCTGCAACTGCATGAGCATCTTTCATCGAATAGTGGGACTGTATAGCCCCTAACAGCCAACTTGCATCAACAGCCCCCAACAGCCAACTTCAAAAACAGTGAATCACACATATGGGTGGAAACTCTGGCCATGGCAAGCTGGGCAGCACCAAAGAATGTTCCTGTCTGACCATGAAACCAGCAAAGGACAATTCCTATACCCTTGTCATGTTACCATGGCATAGGATAATTATTTAGCAACAGATTTTGGGGGGTTTCAGCTATGTCATGATTTGTAGCTATTTTAATGTGCCTAAGATAACCATTAGACTGGCACAAAGTTTATATTTAAGTGTAATGGTAAAAATTCCACTGAAGGTACTTTTGTTTGAACATGAGGCAAGTGTTCAGTCTGTGGAACCTACTCAGCTTTGAGCTACATTTATGAGCTGGAGATTAATCTGCTTCAGAGTTTTCAAAAGAGCAAATCTTGAAGAAGTAATAATTATGTTGCAAAGAGCAATGATATCCCCATGAGTGTGGGGAACATGTAGTAATGAAACATGGGGCAGAAAACCCCAGTGCCTCAGGTCTTTCACTAGCAAAAAAAGAGCACAGTGTCATTGATTTCTGTAATTTCTTTTGTTTAGCTATAGTCATTTATATCAGCTTGAGAAGCTGACAATATGATTAACACTTCTTAATTTCTTAAAAGATTGATTTATTTTCATGCAGTTTGTAAATACTGAGCACTGAAGAAGCCAAAGCTGCTCACTGGGGTTTGTGACCTTAGATCAGACCTTACAGTATCAAAAATCACTGCATGATGCATCCATCTAAAAACCTGTCAATCCTGACACCATAGATATTAGCAGTGACAACAGTGTATGATAAAAAATACCCACTCATTATAGGTAGAAGGGTGATTTTGTGTTAATTTGTGTTGAAGCATCAGTGCGCATACCCTTTTGAAGAGAAACACAATAGAAGCAGTAACAGTTTTAGAGCATGAGGATGTAGATTAATGGAGCTCTGCGAAGTACATGAAAAAAAAATAAATGCCTATAATGTTGCATATTGGAAGACAAATGCTCACTGGACAGTCTGACTTGAGTTTTACAAAGTTAAGCATCTTTATGTCTTTTTAGACATATGTCTAAAAGAGCAGCTGACTCAGATGTGTGACTCCAGACGATTCACAGTACCTTTTAGTTGTCTCTATATCACTAATTCCATGACCAACAGATTAAAGTATTTAGAAAATTCTAGACAAGAGGGTATATTGTATACAGGTTTTGGCATTCTTTTCTAATTTTATGATTAATTTTTATTCTTCCATTTAAGATAATTACAATACAAATAATCCTATGTTATATTTAACCCTTGATAAGATCCCCAAGACATTTCTTATAGAGAGGGATTCTGTCTCTGTGGGAGATGCCACAAAAACAGGATGTCATTTAACAACCCCTTGATCGATAAAATTATCATTACAGCAGCTTTCAGCCACACTCAAGCAAATATTTTTAGAGGAAAATAAAATTCATAAGAGACATTTGTCCTCGGAGATTTATAACAGCTTATTAAAATGTCTTGTGTGTCCCAATAGTCTTCATTGCCAATAAGCATGCCTTAAAAATCTTGATGAGAAAGAAAATGTGAAAAGGGCATCCATGATGAGGATTAGGTATGCGCAGCCTAAACTACTCGAATTCATTTCGGAAGCTAAATGAGAGACAATTCCATGCTCTAAGGAGTGAAAAATGGGAATAAAATTATCTCCAGTCTGCATTTTAAGGTAAAACTAAAAGGTTCTGTGGTAAACCAAACTGATGTTTTTTCCAGGCAGCATCTTAAGCCTTCCGCAGCAGATCTTTCTGTTTCTCAGCCAGTGAAAAGAAATAAAACAACTCAGACCCCTCAGCAAATTTCATTTCAAATTGACTGGTGATTTACAGTGAAATGTGTACACAAATGAGCCCAACTGGGCACCACTGCTATTACAGTATTAACTGTTTCCTCAATCCAATTTATTTATCCTGAATGAGAATTTATTGATCCTCAGGAGCTGATTAACATGTGAATAAATCAAATGACGAGTTAATTAACCAAACACTCTTAAGATTTCCAGATTGCAGTCTCTGGTCTAGATAGAATAAATTTGCTGAGCAGAGAGTTGTTAATGACAGATTACCTATAAATGAGATTGAGTTTTAAATAAGAGAGAGGTTTCCCCAAAGCAAAAATTAAAAAAAAAAGAAGGAACACCAAATACCATATTCACAAATGCTGATTATGACCAGTACCCTGCAATTCTGGCATTCACACAGCATTTTGTTTTATTTAAAGAAAACAAGCATCTTAATTAATCTATTTCTGGTTTTCCTCACACAAAGCAAACCTTAGGATTAAGAAATGGGAACACAGTGAACACCATCATAGAAAACATTTTGGCATAGTGCACACCAACATAGAAAACACATGAGTGTTTTTTTAAGAGATTGCAAATCTGGCACAAGGCTGTTCTCAGAAATCCAGGTTTAAAAGGACCTGTGCCTCTGACAGGAATCCGTGGGGAAAAAATTTTCTTTACAATCTATGAAAGACAGAAGAATATCCTGAAATAAGCAGTGAAGGACAAGTCTTGTTGATTTTGTCAGGCTTTCCAAACTGCACAGTGCTGGATATCAAAGAGTACTGAGAGCATAATTATGTTTTTAATCAACCAAAATTTGAATGTTTTACAGTTACCTGTAAAAGAAACAGACCTGTCAAGTTTGGTTTAACCTTTGAAAATAAGTAAATTAATTCCTAAATGCAAAATGTTCGCTTCAAATCAAGCATCTGAAATCGTACTTCACTTCAAAATTGGAACATTTCATCTGGGTTTCTTCCCCTCTGTGTACCGCCAAAAGCTTGGTAAAATGAACCTTAGCTCACTAAATCCATTGTGTGTTTCTTTATTAGGAAAATGGCACCTCCATTCGGTACCACTGTTAATTTTCTTGGAAATCTAGCTTTAAATGTCATTTAAGGAGCTGATGAATGCTGAGCTCCCCAGTGTGAGCTGAACAGAAAAGAAACTTCCCCCGTGTATGTAGAGGTGTCTGTATATCAGATGCCTGTTTCCATCCAAACCTTCTTGTTCCCTGCCTCTGGCTTACTTGAGCCTTACTAGCACAACTTTTAGATCAGTTTCAGCATTACCTGACAACCAAGTTTCTGTATGCAGGTTTTTTCCTCATTCAGTCTGTCAAAAAAAGGAAGCAATACTGAGAACTTATGGGATGACTTGAATATGTAAATCCACCATGCTTGGAAGAGCTTTAAAGTAGGCAAAAATATTTGAGTCTGAGGGCTTTACATTTCTCATTAAAAACAGTCGTGCAGATCCTAAGAGGATAATATGGAAAACAACAAAATTGGTCTAATTTAAACAAAGAAGAGAAAATTTAACTGAGAGAAGAAGTTATGTTTTGTAAAAGAATTAGAAAAGTTTATACTTGTCAGCAGTCATTCAAAGCAGCATTTAGCCATTTAGGAAAATCAGTAGAGAAAAGCTTTTATAAGTGAGTTACAATTAATTGACTTAATTTTCACAGCTGTTCTTCTAATACCTTTAGTAAGCACCCAGACAGAAGTTGGATATCATGCAAACACTACATTTCCTCACTGAAAGCCCCCCTGACCTTTCCTTCCTGCACCTACAGGATTTCCATAAATCATATAAAAGACACAAGATTACCACCATGTTTCAATTATCCAAGAAGATGTCCAGCTGTGAAAATTGGGAAATATTTGAAGTGGATGTTCCACAGAGGACTAAGTGCTGTTGTCATGCAGCACCAGTGGCAAGTGTCCCTGATGGGATGGGTGGTGGGAACCTGGGTTTTGCTTGCCTTGCCACATGCAGCTTGTGTTGAGGGGCTTTAGAGGCCACTGCTGCTAGACTAAATACCTGTGTCCAATTAGACATTTTCCAGTTACAGCAAGATAGACAGGTGGGCTTAATTGATTTAATCTTAAAATCACCCTCTGTATTTTTTGCGTGTCTGGTATGTCCGTGCATACTTTCTTCCAGTAAGACACAAATGGGGGGAGCTGCCACACTCACTGAAAGGTGGAAAACCAGAAAAAAACGTGGAATTTGTCTGAAAATTTTTAAATATTGGCAGATCTGAAAGAAAGGAGAAACCAAACATGGCTTAATAAGCACCAGGATTTCAAAACTATGTTAACACTAGCAAGTCTTGCAGCCCATTAAGAGAAGATCTAGGGGAAGACAGTGCCAACTGTCACAAACTTCTGAGATCCTGCCATCCATCCTTCATGCATTTCTGGAGCAAGATGACTACTTCAGATTAGATTTAGCCTGCCTCTGTAGTCTGAATCCCCATTAATGGGCTACTAATTAAAGAAAACTCATTTGCAGGTTTTGAAATGACTCCTTGATATGAGCAGATTAGCATAAATTAGGGGAAATGCAGAATCTTTTCCAAAAAGTATTTTTTATCCAAGTTAAAATGCTTATATAGCATCACTGACATTATTCTGTTTTGCTACTAAACAAAAATGAATGTGAATACCAAATATAAAATCAGTTTCAGTTTCTCCTTAGGTCACTGCTGTTATCTTGCCTTATAACAGAAAATCATTATCAAACTTCAGCCTTTACCTACTTTGATGGTAAAAGAATCTTTCCAAGCTATAGCAGGTGTCGCTGGGATAGTTGTACCTGATGAGGCATCTTCCAACCTGGTGGCTATTTTCCAGTAACTCTTTAATCACTTTCCCATAAAACATTTGCTTTTTAAAAGGTAATAACAAGCCAGGGATACAGCAGCTTTAAACTGGTATTGCTTTACTGAATAAAGGCCAGGTAAGGAGCTTGTCCAATACTGCCAGAGAATGTCACTCAAAGGATCTACCTACTCCCCATTGTTGTACTGAATATCATTAAACATACAAATAACTTTTGCTATAAATGAGTGGCAATCCAGCGGGAAATTATTTCATAGATGTAGGAAAAGCCAGTTTATTGTATCACTCTTGGAGGACATTAATAACTGCTATCAAACACAGAATGGACTCTGAAAAAAGCCAGCACATTACCAGTCTCTGTTTACAGTTGTTTCCTTTGAGAATTGCTGACAACTGATCTTTACTACTCACAATAAAACATTCATGTATTAAGTGTGCAAGGACTAGGCCCAAAAAAAGATACAGAGAAGATTACATCATCACTGTTGCCTCTTGCAGCAGACTTGATTTGTGCTGGCACTTTTGCCATTTTATAGTAAAAATACTGGCTTGATGGCAGTGATATCATCACAGACTGACTGGTTTTGCTAGGAACTGCTATCTGTAAGTCATGTGAAGTCCCCAAATAGATTCCCAAGCCACAGGCCTTCATGATTAAATCCTGTGAGCTAGAATGCCAAAATACCTTTATCGGGAGAACGTTATGTGGTGTACCACCAGGCATCGTTGAAAGAGACTGCAAAACCTTATGTGCATAACCAAAACTGGCTTTTAACATGGGATTTTGCAAATTGCACCTTGTTCCATCTGTGCATCTGTGCACTTACACAGAATGTGAAACAACAAGGCAAAATGCAAGTTAGAGGACAAAGACACTAAGTGATCAAACAGGATGAATCATCCTTTGACCTGTTAAGGTTTTTAATTAACCTATATTGCTAGTAGGTGACTGGATTATCTGTTTGACAGTACATTATGGCAGAAAGAAACAATTGCTTTTCCCCATAAAACACGTCGTGCATGCTTTCCAGTAACATAAGGCGTTGAAGAATATTTCAAGTAAAAAAAGACTAATACTTTTGCAAACAAATCTGTTCAGATTGCTGGCTTCTGGTTAGAATAGCCAAATTGACTTGCATAAAATTTTCAACATGGCTATTTGATTTAACTGATCTTGTTCACTTAAGCAATCTAAACTCAGTCATTTGATCCTGCTAACTTCAGTCTTACCTCCCAATGGAAAAGCAGGGTAAATATGCAGCCAAAATCATTGCTGTTGCTAATCATGACAGAGATCAAAAATACTGTTAGACAATTCCAGTTTCTGATGGGGATGTTATAAACCGTACTCAACCACACGGTGTAACTACAAGTCCTGTGCTGCCCTACATAATGAGAAGAGTTAAATCACAGAGGTGTTTGGCACTTTCATGTCTGATTTATAAATTGCAAGAATATGAATATTTTATGAATTTTTGCTAAAAGAAAACTGAACTGATAAATTTACTCTTGCAATGACAATGAAGCTACGAAACTATATGAAGATATGTCCTTGCAACAGAAATAACAGCATTTGGATGAATGTTACAAATAAACAACCAAATCACACCCAACATATAGAGCCACATAACAAAAATGGTAAAGGAAAATATAGCAGGAGGACTGATAGCAGGAATGTGAAAAAAAAATTCCAAAGTTGGCATTTCAATAGAAAAAATCTTAATCCCCTCTGTACAGTGTCTATCTGGCACCCAGCCTGTCTCATACCAGATAAGATCAGTTTAACAAATGCATGAGTACATGAAGAGCTGATAAGATTTATAATTATGCTACTTACAATTTTGACAATCATGTCAGTACCATAAGCTGTTATTTCCCTGATCAAAGGGCTATAAATTGTTTTTCACAACATTTTAACACCCTCTTTGAAATATTTTTCAGAGCTCATCAGAAAGGATTCTCTAATAAATCAATGTTGAAATCAATTGTAATTAATTCTAGTATCACAAAGGTGTGAAGATACTGCTTTTACCCCAAGCTGCCCTTGCTGTCCAACAGCCATAACACAGGAGGCTACACACAGATTACCAAACTACCTTTGGAAAATTGCACTCATGCTGAAAAGTTTGCCAAAATCTTCTGGCATACATTATGCGCTCATAATGTACATAAGTGATTAAAGCTAATTAGTAGTATTAATTGCCACACATTACCTTTTCTTATCCAGTGACTTGGCTAGTGATATCTCACGCTGTTAAGAAAGGTCCATGCTGGAGTGGAACATCCCTTCAGAAGTGCCTCTGTGTAGCAGATGCAAGTCTGTCTGAGAAACTGGAGGTTTACCCCTTAGGGTTTGAATGCCTTGTGAACTTCACAGTGTACAAGAGACATTTATTTTCTGCAGTTCTTAAACATTTGGAACTTTTTTTTGTTGAGATGTTTAATTATACTATTATTTGCCCTGAATTCACATTCTTCTTGGAAATATTTATCCTTTACAACAAGTTAAAAATATTCAATTATAGTAAACAGGGAATAGAAGAGATATCTAAAAATAATTCAATAGCTGTACAATAATTAGACTACATTTCTGAACTTAAAGACCATATACTTTTTCCTCCAATACACTGAGTATTAACAATTCTGGGAAATGTGTGCACATCACATGTGATACCAAACCTTTATGTGGTAATTTACCATAGCCAGGAGCTAGAGAATGAGGCATTTTCATATTATGCACAAGGGGCTTGACTTGAATTAAGCAATGATCTTAATTGAAATTTACTTTCTTGTAAGTCACATTTAAATCAAAACCTGTACGTAGCAGAGCCATGTCAGAGCTAGGGGTGCCCAGACAGGGTTTCCAAAGGGATGATGGATCTCTCAAGGGTCAACGAAGGTGAGCCTTTCAGCTAGTTTTGTCCCCTTTGTCATGCACCTTATAACAATGACCCTACTATAGTCAGCTACTATATAGTAAACTCTAGGAACTACAGACAGCAGCATAAATTACAGCAGGTCACAAAGAAACTTCAGTAGCTGCACCATGAGAATCAGTAATGGTTTCTTGACAACTTCAGGTACTAAAAAAGATCATGCATTTGCAGAATTATGGGCCAGCCAATGGAGAGGGGAAAAAAAAAATGGAGGTGAGCAGATCAGCATAGAGTTGAGTATTCAGAAACTAAAGGCTTGACAGCACAGACTTACAACAAGACCACTCTTGCTCTCAGAGTCTAGTGGAAAGCACCAGTGTACACTGCATGTTTAACAGCAGGAGCTGTCAGCCTATCACTCAGTGGAAGGGAACAATCTCCAGGAAATTGCCCGTTGCTTCCAGTGACAGTTTATTTTTAAGAAACACATGAAATTATTTCCTGAAAAACTTATCCAAAAAGTATTAAATTATCTCGTTTCTAAAGCCTAGCCCATGAGCATGCTTTAGGAAGAAATATAAATAAATCTCAGATGATTCAAAATACACAGTGTATCATGGTGACTCAATCCCACTGTAGAGATACTCAGCAAAATGGTCAATTCATTCAGCCCATGTTTCCAGCTGGCTAGAAGGCCAAATAAATGAGCCAACAGCTTTCTTAAAATATATTGGGAAAAATAAAATACCAATAAAATACCAACACAAAGTTATGCAGTAATCCCAGCAAAATACTAAATCAAAGCACAGCAATATGTCTGGTCTCCTGACTCTTTTGTCTTCAAGTTTCATTCATCTGCTTCACACAGCAAGTTCAGAGGGCAGCAAGGAAGCCAGTATAATGCTGGATTCTGAGTCCACAATGTGGGGTACATCACCTGATGGGGAATGTCACCTGCACATCTTGCAGTCTCCCTCTCATTGTCATTAAAGGCATTTTTAATGTTAAATTGTGCCCACAGCACTGAATTCAAGGAGTTAATGGGTCTTTCTGGTAATTGCAAAGGATTTTAGGTCAAGCATTTTGACCCGCACTCTTCAAAAAGATTTCAGGGCCTGTTCATTAATCAAGCACTGAATATTTACAACTGTCTTCTGAGAAACTGTCCTTTTATAACAATATTAGAATGCATAGGGTTGGAAAGGACCTTAAGATCATCCAGTTCCAGCCCTCCTGCCATGGACAGGGACACCTCTCACTAGACCAGATTGCTCAAAACCCCATCCAACCTGGCCATGAAATTCCCAGATTGTTCTAGAATTTAACATCTTTTGAACATCTGCTCCATAGCTGGGATCTATTTTCCTTTTCCTCATATAACCAGGGTATTTCTACATAAGATCAAAACTTAAAAAATTATACATTTTGTTAAGTGTTTTCCAGACCAGCAAGTGTCTCAAATCACAAAAGTAACATTCACTTCTTCCAGGGCTGAATTATCTATCTGTGCAGCATGTTTTCATGAATTTTCCTTTGTAGTTGAGCACTGAAATTGCATGCCATCGCTATGATTCTTCCCTACAGAATGACTTTCAAAACAGGTAAAGGAAATCTTCCATGCAGATAAAAGACTCGCAGCTGGCTCAGAAGAGGAATGTATTCATTTCACCCAGGATGCAGTAAATTCTCTGGCACTTTTTTCTTGCAGCATAAACAGTGCAGTGATAGGAGTTGTTCCAGAAATCCAAAGCCTCAACTTCAGTGGTCCAGTGAGAGATTTCATAACATTTATGTCAAGCTGGTTCAGAGTTACTGGCAGCCCCGCAATTATTGCAAAGCATTGAAGAGCTGAGGACAAAAGAAATTATGCAATGAGAAAAAGCTGTCTGTATCTCAAAGTTAATGTTTTGATTTTATTCTCATTTGCATCAGAAGAATTTTTTAAAGTGCCAAGAGAATCTCTGGAGTGACCTCATTATAAAACTACAGCCTTTCCTTTGAGTTTCCTTTTGAGGGATACAGTTCCTCATGTATTCTTGTGATGGATGGTACTAGCCCAGTGACGAATACCAGCGCAAAAAATCGGAAACTAAACCAGCACTTTTTTCACCAGCCAGATTACCTAAAATCCACAGCATATTTTTAAAATATTAAATTATGTATGTTTATTTTAGAAAGATGACTACGAGATAAAGATATGAAATTTTTGTTTAGTTTTAATTGCTATCATGCACTTCCAACTACATTTCAAGAATTGACTTAATCCTGTGATTTAAGAGATGCTAGATTTTGACTTCCTGATTCTCGCTAATTTTTAGCTCGGCATGATGAAATCCTGGTTTTCGTCTTCCAGCAATGTATGACCAAACCATGCCACAGTGCTCCACTCTTTCACCCCCAATCTCCTCTTGAGGAACACTCCTTATTTTTAAGGACATTCATTTAGCATGTAACAGGAACTCACAACCAATCAGACCTTTGCAAAGCCAGCTGGATAATTGTTGCATGCATTTTCTTTCCCTGTTTTCTCAGTCTTTCAACAAAATCAACCCACACTGACAAAAAAAAAGTGGTGCAGAGAGGGAATTTCCTTTCATGACTACTGATTTTGCATTGGTTGCATTTCTGAAATGCACAGTGAATATAACTGCATGTGGCTAACATGTTACACCCTGTAATCAAGACCTGTGTTTTTACATTTGTATTCAAAATAACAATATTCCAGGAAAAAAAATAAAACAAAATAAATAAAAAAGATTGACTAGTATCTGTGGAAACAACAAGGGCTCCCACTTACAGGCATGACCACTACAGGCAGGTTAGGGCTTTCAAAGACAGTGACCAAGGAACTTTTTCTAGCAGACTGAGACATTTGAATTGAAGTCCTCTCTAGGCACTTGGGAAGCCACTACCCAGACCCATGAGAACACCAGGTATGCAGAGCTTCATTGCAGTGATAGGATGGCTGCTCTAAACTGCAGGGAAGAGAGAGGGAGGGCATCAGCATGGAGATATGCAATTGAACAGAGGACAAGAAATAAAGTCTATTGGACCTCTGGAAGAGGACAGAATTTCAGAGACAGCCTTGAAAAGGCAGAATCCAAATTCCCTCAGATTCTACCATGGAAAGCTCTGTGAAGAAAGAAGTCAGCCATAGCAAAGAATAACAAAAAGAAAGAAAACATTTTTTTTCAGTTTAGAAGCTTAAAATGATCAGTCTTGCCTGTGCTGAAGATTAGGACACGAAGCATCTACTTAAGAGTAAGCTACAGCAGAAGAAAACAGACTAAAAGCTTTTGTCTGAAAACACATCATGGAAAAGCAAGAGACAAAATGAGATATCATACAGTGATATCCATAAAGTCTTGGTGTCTGACTGCGCAACTCTATTTCTGAATGTAACAATCCTCAGCTGGCTGAAGTATTTTCTTAGAAGAAAAAAAGAAAGAAAGATATAATGATGACTTTTGTCAGAAGAAGAAAAAAAAAAAAAAAAAAAGAAAGATGCAATGATGACTTTTAAGAAAACGCAAACTTCAGAGCAGGAATGGATGCAGGATGTTCAGGAGGCACTTAGAGACCAGCAGAGGCTGTAGGGCTGCACAGGGTGTCCTCACCGGGAAAGTGGTCCATGCAAAGGTCAGCCCTCCCCAGCACAAGCCTCAGCTCAGTCCTCAGGTGAGGACCACTCGGGGGATCACAGGCAGACACCCATCCTTACATCATCTCCTGACCTCCTTCCAGCACAGGAGCTGCACCTCAACTTCCTACAAGCCCTGTGTACTCCAGGAGTCTCACTCCAGTTTCCACTTTTTAAACCCACATCTATGTCATGTGCAACTGTGGAAAAGAGTCCTTCTCAGGATGAGACAGGATGCAGGGGATAATTGAATACTGATTTCCTTCAGGTTCAACTTCAAAATAACTTTAGCAATTTATTTTGTGTTAAAGCATTGTTGCTTATCTAAAAATCAAAACATAAATGCATTGAAATGAAGCAAAACAGGTATGTGTCACTAACAAACTATGTTTGTGGTAAGCCTAAAGTGGTTCAAAAGCAGTCTCTAGGGTGGTGCTGCGTCAGCCTTGCTAGTTGCCGCAGGGACACACAGGGAAGTGTCCAAGGGGGAAAGGAATGTAGCGTGTATGGCTACCCGCAATTCACCTTAAAGCTCAGCTATTTTCAGTACAAAATTTCTTAATGCTACATTTCTTAGTGCAGCTCTATCCTCATTCCTCATCTGGAGAGGACCTTTTTAAAGGGCATGTAGTGATAGAAAAGGGGGCAATAGCTTCACACTGAAAGAAGGCAGATTTAATTAGATAGATTCTTCACTGTGAGAGTGGTGATGCACTGGAACACACTGCCCAAAGAAATTGTGCGTGCCCCATCCCTGAAACTGTTAAAGGCCAGGCTGGATAGGGTTTTGAGCAACTTGGTCTAGTGGAAGGTGTCACACCCCAAGGCAGCAGGGGTGGAACTAGAAGGTATTTAAGGTCCCTTCCACCCTAACCATTCTATGATTCTACGATCCTAAAGAAGAATAAGGAATCATGGAGTCTCAGGATGCTCCTATGACAGGTTTGCCCCCAAATCTCGACCTTTTGCCTGCTGCTTTCTTTGACTGTATTTGCTGTTCATTCTTCCCTCAGTCCTGGAGCTCCAGCTTCAGATTCCATGAAAGTAAAATATTGCACAATGAGGAAAAACAGTCTTTTAAATAAATTAAAATAAAAATATGCCAGTGAAATCATAATTAGGACCTTTGTGGGCCTGATTGTCATCACTGCTGACCAATGAAGCAATTTCTGCTGGTGCAAATGATATCAGAATCCAATAGAGTCTCTGCCTGGGAGATCTTGAGAGCTCATTACTTCAGGATATGGTTTATTTTCCCCTTTTATGGACTCAATTAGCATTCCTTTTTCATGCACATAATTTGCCTGCCTGTACTGAATGCACAGGAATGTTCTGTTCCCCATGGTGGGCCATTAATGTTTGTATGGCTGTCTACATCATGATATTTTCATTCAGGTATCATTGAGCTGAACACAAGGGCTTAATACTTGTCATAGCATCCCCAGCAGAACTTGACACCTATCCCACTCTGTTCTTGTACCTCTTGGTATTTGAAATCAATATTTGTCATGTTTGTCAGCCCACTGCCATCAAATTCATTCTTTGCAAATCCACCCTATAAAGAAACATTATGCAAAAAGATTTGCTGTATTGCCCTAGCAGCAATCCAGTAAAATAGCAAAGCCAGGTTGCTATAGTTGAGGTGGGAGGGATGTTTTCCCTTCTAATTTAACAAACTTGAAAAAGTTAGAGTGAGGAGATCTGGTTTTTCTCCTTCAGTCATCTTTACTTCTTAGTTCTTAGGTAGCAACATAGAGGTGCCCCAGCTTCTGTCCAGGTTAAGCCTTGTACGCTCTCACAAGGGCATTGAAAGAGCAGACAGTGCTGTGAATTTCCACCCTGTGACCAGATATGCTTGTCCCAGAGCTGATAGGCATTCAAAACAGCCATTCATGACATGCTATTATCTAATAAGCTTGGTATTCATCCCTGAATGGTGCATCTTCAGTGTGATGAGGGGGAGGCCTATGTGTTTGGTCATGTTGGCATGGGCCACTGAAGAAAGAGGGCAGAAGGGACTCAGCCGTCAGACATCTGAACTGCTCTTCAGACTGGATTTAGCCTGTGGGCAGAGGTTGACTGCTCTTTCTAGCAGTACAATATCTGTTCCCAGCTTTGCGATGGGAGAACATGTAACAAACACATTACATGAGAACATTCTCATATATATGTCTTCTCAACAAGCCTCTCAAGATGCCTCCTTAGACTGCTTAAAGGATATCCGGAAGGCTTCCTATCTGGATAACTATGAGGTAAGTGCCTCATCACATAGGAAGGCTTAGCTGTTGAAAATAAAATCATTAAAAAAATTATTAAAACCTAACAACAGGAAGATTCAGGACTCATTTAAACACATTTCATTCCCTGAAGCCCAGCTGCTTGTAAAGACAAAAACATGCTCAATATTTATTTAAGACACTATTCCTTAAGAAAATCATGTGTATTCTCATAAAAAACTACACATCAGCTCCTCTCCTACTCTAGATCAACACAGAACCACAGGGGATCCCGTACATGTTTTTGCTGTACACATACAATCTTAAAACTCAAGTGTTACCTCTTCCTATACTGTGTTACCATACACTCAGGGCAGCAGTTGTCTCTCATATCCTCCCATTAGTCAGTGTGAATGTTTAGCATTCTCAGTTAAAAGCTGTAACTGTGACTGTAATCCTGCTGCACCAGTGGAAACCTTCTAGATGAACAAAATAATCTCCTGCAAAGTGTAAAATTCTGCTTTTATAACAAACGCAGCACTGTTGAAAGGATCAAAAAGTGATAAGCAATTACAGGGTTAAAGACAAAAATGCAGGTAAATTGGAGATGTGGTAAACTTGACAGTGATTTAGATCACCTCATCCATTCTTTCCTGGGCAGGTGAAAACAAGGGCATACAACAAAACAGCTGTTTCTTTGTTTCTTCGTGTAAGAATCAAAACACAATAGTGCAGCAAAACTGCAGTGCACCAGTATTAAATGTGCAGAACATCATTTCTGTGTGCAGAAAAAACTAACTAATCCTGAGGGCTGGCATAAACTGTGTAAGAACCAAATGTATAAACATTAGAAACACACAGTGGGAACTGCTGTGAGCTGCAGCCTTAGCAATTGTTAAGTGATGAAAGGAGAAAGAACTCTGGGTAGTGGTCAGGCAAAGTGAAAACTGTAAGACTTCATTGTGATACAGACTTGGAAAGACCAGTTTCATATGCCATTTTGAACATATACAGGAAAGAGGAGCCCCAAGTGGAAAACAACTAGTGCTGTAGAATGAAGAGGTAGATAGTGACTTTAAATTTGCACTGAAAACTGGAAGTATTTCCAAATCACTGATGTTTTGGAATAACTTTATAATGGAATCTGTTAAAACAAAAAAGAAATAAAATTAGCATTTTTTAATATCATAGTTACCAATTTACAGAAGCAATGGGCTTAGTTTGGATACAGGCAATTCCAACTAAATGCCTAAATTTGTAGTCATAAAGCTGTGTATTAACAGAAGATATTTTCCTTCACAGCACCTGCAAAGTGAGTGGAAATGACTCAGTTCCACATTTTTGTGTATCAGTGCAAAGCTCTTTCCTCCAGGCCCCTTCATCCCTTTGCACTGCAGATCTGTCAGATAGGACTGTGGAGGAGCCCTGCAAATGCACACACTGCAGAGTACCCCTGCTCATACCCATCCTGGTAAGTCCTTGTAAAAAAAATACGGGATTAATGGTGTGGATTTTCATGCATAGCAGAGTCAGGCTTAGACCATTAATCTAACATATGCTTTACTAAGGCACAAAGCCTGCTGTGGAAAAAAATTAAGGTGAATATTTATTGGTCACTGCAATACTGTATTATGTTTAATTGCTAGATTTTCTTTGCAATTATACTCTCTAGAGCTGTGAAATAAGAAAACGACCAAGTAAAACTGGTAATGTCAGTTCAGCTAATTAAAGTTTAAATTACTGTGATCTCCATGTCTCTTGCAGTTATTTATCACTCTAATACCTACAACAACAACAAAAATCCATGAATCACACTGGATTATCTAGTGATAATCACAGCAATAAAGGAAAATGATACACAGTGGGAACTTGGTTCTCAGTTCCAAACAGGCTATCAGCAATAAAATGCTAATGAATAATACACTTCATTACAGCCAAAATACTGCTCCCCATCAAGAGTGCCATCAAATTATACAGCATTACTGGGAATGGTGTATCTGAAAAGATAGATAATGGACATGAAATTCCAAGAAAAAGGTTGAATCATTGTCTGTATGTTGTTATTGCTGAAACATAATCATTTCACCTTTAGAAAGCAAAGTGCTCTATAACAGCAAGAGTGAACTCTTAATATTTCCCTGCATATGGAGAAGTATAACCAAAACAGTGGATTATAGAAGTCATTGTTATGCTGATATCACAGAGTCATGCTGGGTTGCTTTTTTTTATTCATATTTAATCTTTCCTTTTAACTCTGGGATAAGTCAGGCTTCTTGGAGATTTTTCCTCTCAGCACAGAAGCCAAAACAACAAGCCTGGCAGAGACTGAGCTAATCACTTGGCAACAGAGTCAGACTCCATTTTGTTAATTCTCCAACTAGTCTCATTATTTAGCAGTTTTGGATGTCCTAGCTTCAACCAGATGGCACGGAGGTACCCTGATGCCTTATTTCCTACTGTCTCACCCAGAGGTTATGGCAAGAAAAGTTTAAGCCTCTCAGGGCTGGAGTACCTGAACCTCTGCAATACCTGTGCTGACTGCTGTCTAGCCATTAAGCTCATTAGCTTAATTCCAACTGGATACATCAAGAAACTTGCTTATTAGTGTGCACAGTTTTCATACCATCAATGGGCACCCAAGTTTCTCCATGCACATCCTAAAAACCATGAAAATGGTTTCAGAGGAGAGATCAGATTTGTCACATCTGTTTGTATGATTGCCCCAGCGGCTAGTAGCTTTAGACAAGTTCCTTACTCAGCAGACACTTTTAGGTCACCCCTCTGAAGGGCCTAGTTTTCCAGATACATTACAAAGGGCATTGAGCAGTCTGGGCTTTGAACACCACATGAGCACATAAGATTAAGGATCTTTCTTTTCTCTGTGGGGAAATATACTACAATGAGCTATAAAACAAATACAAGGCACTCCTTTCTTACCTTCTATAATTGAAGTTTTACAACAAAGAAATGAGCAATGTATCTACTATTTAGGCAGCTAGCTAAGCTAGTGGTGGAGCAATCTCCATGCTTAAAAGGAGGGTTTGACCTCAATTAATGCATTTACTTTAAGCCAATACAGAACACATCTAATGTGAATTACCAAATTAATGAGGTGGAAAAGTGACAAAATCTTAATCATCCCAAGAGCTGTGACAATTTAAATGAGTCAAACTGAACACAGAAGAGAAGGCAGTATTTTCTTTCTTTCCTTTTTCTTTTAGGATTTACCTTTTTCAGGATTTGGCATAGGAGGAGTGATCGTGCAGATTGTTACACTATTGAGTTAGATTCTTTAATCAGAAAGTATGTTTGTAGGAGTTTAAATTCCCAGTAGGAGAACCTAAAAGCTGCTCATTAGGGAAATATCTACAGTGCTCTTCATATGGGAGTTAAGCAGAATGAGCGTGGAGACTGCCATGTATATAAAATCCCACTAGAGAATATCCTGCAGACCTGTCCCCTGTGGAAAGTGTCCAGAAGCACGTGACTGCCTTGTCCAGTTCATTGACTACAGAGAAGCCAAAGGTGGTGACACTCCTCAAGTCCTACAGCTGTGTGGGAGGACTCGGGTCACCTGTGCAGCTGGTGGGAATTTATATTTCACCTCTCTAATTCTCCTGATTCCTGCTGAATTTGGCTAGTCTCTTCAGATGGGGCCTTGAATGTGAGTGGTGCTCGTGTTGGAGACTGAATGTCAAAATGCTGGAAAATTGCTGCTAGAAAATTCCAGCATGCCGGATTAAACCCTTCTGCTACCTAGAACTTGCCAGGAAAATCTGTGTTACTATAGAAATAGATTTAGTTGGGCAAACTGAAAGTTTCTTGTGAGAGAATATACCAGTTTTGATGAAAGGAGAGTTTTTTTCAGATTCAGCAATGCAAAAACCAAGAGTGAATGAGGAAAAGACCCAGCTCCAGCTGCAAAGATTTGGAGCTGACTTGCTGGGACATAAAGGCCTTGAACCCTGCCCCATCTCCTCCAGCCCCATTTGAATAGAGACGTGTCTCTCTCCACTGCGTGTGACTCAGGCCTGCACCAAACTTCATCCAAGGCTGCTTCTTTGTTTTCTGCTGACTTCATGCCAGTCTTATGACTACCAGAGAGTTAAATTTCTTTTCTTTCTTTAGGGCTGTTAGCACAGTATTCTGTTGAGCTGTAGTATCAAAGTTGGAAAGAACAAACAGCAGAAAAAAGATGCTGGATTTCTTGATGCAGTCAGACAGGAAAGAAGTGTGTTTCAGACAGAATCTATGCTACATAATAAATAAATAACGTTTCACCATAGGATTGTATCAATGAAAAGAACATGCAAAGAGCTTCTTTATTTATTATTGAACAAAAAATATTTTTTATCTGTTTATCATGAAAAGAAAATATAAGTAATTTCTTTATCGGAAAACTGAAGCAATTTGTTACATAGACTTACAGTCTCTGAAGTTTTAACAGGACTTTTGTTTGTGTATTTTATATAATATTATTTTTAAAACCTACA
Organism: Psilopsiagon aymara; assembly: GCA_024733675.1. Lineage (NCBI taxonomy): Eukaryota > Metazoa > Chordata > Aves > Psittaciformes > Psittacidae > Psilopsiagon > Psilopsiagon aymara. The sequence goes on along the minus strand of JANRGW010016935.1, from coordinate 18,436 downwards.
TGCACCACAAAATTAATACAAAGAACTTCTGGGGTCAAACTCATTTGATCAGACAAATGAATTATCACATGCAAACCAAGAAAAAACTCAGGGCTGACTGACATCTCTCTGATAGTGGATTTCTGTCCTGCTATTTTTGCTAATGGTTCTAGCAGTACATAGCACAAATGGACTGATAAATGACAGATGTTTAAACAAGTACTCCTCTATCAGAATAAAAAGCTTAGCCATTGAAGTCCATTAGAAAAAAAAAAAAAATGTCCTAAGCTTTGCTCTGCAAAATATGGAACCAAAAATAAAATACATTTTGTCTGAGGAAAGAGATTTAGCTCATTGCTTGATTTTAGTTTTATTTCAATCTTCTGAACTGTTTTAACTACAAAAATGCTTATTGTCACTTAGGTAAATTGTGAAGAAAGGAGTATGTTGGAAAACTGTCATCTAATAAAAATAAATAGAGGAATAAAATAAAAACACAATTCTTTCAATTCAACCCAATCTAAAGATCTTTCTCTGAAACTTGTGAAATAAAAATTAATGATAAAAACTCTCAAAACAAAGCAAAAATGATAAAAAGGGTATTAGCTAAATCCCTATGCAATTTCAAGGCAAAGAAGATCCAGAAAGATAATCTCTAATTTTCACAACAAACTTTACTAAGTCTTATTGTTCCAGCTAAGAAAACTCATTACTTCTTTTGATCCTCTTGAAGCAGTGGGAGGAAAGCTTAGGATACACCTTTATTTATCAAGAAAGAACTGAAATGTAATTTTCTCAATCTATTCCCAGTGCATTGGAAATCAAAACTAAAATTCTCCAAGGAACACACACCATAGAAAGCAAGGTCATCTTACAACAGAATTTTTAAAAGAAAAAAATCAGTCATAAAAATCATTAATTTCACTACACTGTGTTGTTTCAGAGCCAGTAAGAAGGTGTCCAGCGCAGCAAACCAGCATCTTTCACCTTATTTATCGTGCTTGTTGGGGTAAAGGCCAGAAAGCCAAGCAGCCTAAGGGACAGCTGAGTCAGAACACTTATGTGGCTTCTCCTTGGCCACTCATGTAGATGTTGAGCAGGGCATCTGAGCTCATGCACAGGCTATGCTCATGCCTCCTACCTCCATGGCATCCCAGCTGCCTGGGAGCTGTGGGGCCGGGGAGCACCAAAACTTCCCCAGCTAGGTGGAAGGGAAAAGAAAACTCCAGGAAAGCAGGGAGGGAGGGCTGGAAACACACAAGGCAGGGAACAGGGCCATTTGGCCCATCTTCCCAACTGGTTTTATTTGAAGGTTTGGACAGAATCAATAAATTCTTGTAAAGCACTTAGGCTTTGTCAGATGGGTATTTTTCAGTGACCATTGCTGAGGTAAGGAAAAGTGCAGGCTGAGCAGGAAAAGAGGTCACCATGGGCTGTGGTGTTCTTGCAACGCTTTAAACAGTTTGGCAGAGAGCATGTTCCAACTCTGCTGCTTCAACAGTAAGTCTCCAAATGAAAATAAATGTTTCTCATCACATTCATTTGACCTCATTTTGTGACATGAATGGCAGAGTGATGCCCAGCAGGACATGCACGTACTTAGATACAAGTATCTTTGAGTACGAGGCAAGCCGAACACTCTGCTTACTAGCAGCCTGAGTTTCATATTGGCGGGAATGTCAGCTCTCAACTTCTCTGGAGAAGAAAGAGAGGATGAGGAAGGAAAAGGAAGGCAGAAGTGCCTATCAAGTATTTTCCTGTGTAACTTACCTTTGTGCTGGCAATGACTGCTGCTGCCCCCCTCTGCCAACATCCTGCTCTCCTGGAGCCTGACAGCTTTGGACAGGAGGAAAACATCTCCAGGATACATCTGTAGACTGTTCTGTGGCAGGGCACTCCTATCAAGTCATGGGAGGAGGCAGAAAGTTACAAAACTCATTGTAATGTCATAATTAATGTTTCCCTAGTGTAGACTCTTTACCTCTGGATCCAAGCTGGACTTGCCAAACTTGCTATAGTAATTAATTACTATAATCAGTGCAAGTGCAAGTACTCATCAACCTTACTGTTAGAATTAGTATCTGAGGCATCTTAGTATGAATGTAGGTGCCTCAGTTTAGGAGACCTGTTAAAGAGAAGAGATGGATCAGCATACACTTACTTTTCCATAGTAAATAAAAACACATCCATATCTAAAAATACCAATTAAATGACATAATTATTACAGAAAATATGCAGTCCATGATCACATGAAAAGAATTCTTGAATTTGTACACTAACCAACATGATAACCAAAATACTGATATGAGGCTATTTTTTATATGCTAAAATCATAATTTCATATCACAATTATCCAGGGGCACCTCACAGTTCATTTACCTTTCGTAGCACAAAGAAAGTAGCTTTTGAATTTCTGTAAATATACAGTCACCTATAAAGACACTTAGTAGCAAATTTAATCAAAACCCAGCAGAAGGCTATTACTTCAGTGGGTGATGATTACCTTATACTGAAAAACATTTTGTGCTTTTGAGTCCAGAAGTTCTATGTAAGTAATATTATTTTATGATGATGGTTTCTGTTTTGTAGTACCAACCAGTCATTTCTTTTTTCTCTGTGTAATCTTGTATTCTCTGTGTGAAATACAGAGCATCTGCGCATCCTAACTTTGGGAGATCAATGGGTTGACACAGTCTGCTTTTGTGGGAAGTTTTCACAATCTGCATATGCTGGTATTGACCTCTTCCTACAGGCTAAGTGAGTCCAATTAAGGAGCCCTGCTGTGATCAATAAACACTGAAACTGTTGCAAGTATTTAGGAAATGAGATATGAGGCTTTCAAGCAAGGAAAGCCAACTTGTTTGAAACAGGAGAGAATGCAATTGCTGAAAAATCTATTTCTAAAAAGGAAAAGTCTATTTGTTAAAAAGTACTGTAACTTGAGCCTTTCTTGTTTCTTTTTCTTCTTTAGTCATTTGCAAGAAGTCACTCTCAGGACTTTTTCAGTACATTGTGTATCTGGGACAAATCAGGAAAAAATAGCAGGGACATATTAAAATAAGCTTGACAATAGCTTCCGGAAGGTCATTTAAATGCATTACCTGGTCCTCCAGTGTTCGAAAAAACATTTCTAGCAAGCCTCTAACCTTTGTGCCATTTGTACTAAATATTCTTTGTAGGTACTAGAATGACTGGCATATTGTAAGGGGCCAAATTATTCAGTAACTGTAAGGATCAGACTTGCACTGTAAAGAAAGAAAGATAAGGTTTTTTCTTGCTTCGTCAAGAAAACTAAGCTCAGGAATGTAAGACATTTTATCCTTTGAAGAGACAATAAGCTTTATGGCTATGGGAGCCCTATTTTCACTGTATTTTCAGGATACAGACTGCCTTCAGAAAAAGTCACAGCAGATGCATGGATCCGTTGGAGCTATATGTGCACCGTACTTTTGGGTTTATGGAAGGGTCTTTAAATTAATCACCAGATTTTAGTTGGACTGTCCACCCAAGCCCCAAAGTCAATAAGCCTTTGACAGTCTGTGAGCAAGAAAAGGTATGGCTGTCATTTCTGCAAACAAACAGCACATTTTTTAGGTATTCAAAGGTACAAGGCACAGAAATCAAAAGCAGAAGAATTTCAAGAAACACAGGGCTCCTCTCAGGCCCCCCAAAAAGGATAGATTCATCACGCACAAAATTGTACAGAATAAACCTGGTTCATCTTTAAGTCAAATATTTTGTCTCACTCCATCTACCTATCTGCGCACACATATTTTTTCAAACTGCTTCTCCCAAGTGTCCATGTATAAGCTCCAGTAATGACATCAATAAATCTAAAAGATGATAGCTAGGAATCTCCCTGATGTCACTGTGAGCGATTTGCTCTCCAGCAAGGACTGGTAGCCAGCTAGTTGTCAAGATGCTGCTGATTGCTTTAAAACAATGGAATAGGAAAAAACAGGCTTAGGAGAAATGGTTTAAATAAATCTCTCAGGTGTCATGAATACACTTGGCCAACAGATGACAGTGTAATGTATGGCAAGTAATAGCACTAGAGAAATTGCACTTTAGAAGGTCAGATCCTCACCTTTTGGTGTAGTTTCTGTAGTACTTTGATAGTACTAAAGAAAAATTGCCTAAAGTGCAGTATATGCTTTAGCAGAGAATATCTCTAGCCAAGATAACGCTGCAAGAAGTCCTTTTAGCTTTGGTATATAGTTTGAAAAGTCTTAAGATGGCATCTTCAATGTAAACCTAACAGAAAAAAACAAGACTGACTATCACCATTCATTTGACTGAGAATCCTAGGTAATTTTCCTGAGGTAGGTGTTTTTCTTAGTCACCTTTTATGAGGTGAGAATCAAATGCAGAATCGAGTGTGGGACGTTCCCCCTGGGCCACCTTGTCCTTTAGAAAATATACCCCTCTCTGGTTAAAAATATAGTTCTCATCCTGCTTTGTTGTTCCAACAACCTCATTCCTCTTCACTCCCACTGGAGAAATGGCTTGAAATGATACCAGTATTTTTTATTAGAGGAAATATTCTCTTATGGCTTACAAGCCAAGTTCTGTAAGACACACCTCTGAACTCTGCAAAATATCAGTGTTGTCCTCTATGTCAAATATCTGGCCACCAGGTGTTTAGATTAGCTCAACAGCACAGTGAGGTAAATTGGCTGATGTCTGGTCTGTGGGCTTCATGTATGCTTCTTTACATGTTTGTACTTGGTGGCTTTACGAGACAGAGCTAATATTTTTGCCATGCTTCAGCCTTTGCGTATCTACGAATGTTCTTCTGAAAACCCACCCTGCAATTTCTTGTTCAAAAAACCAAACCTATGCCTTGACGAATCCAGCAGTGAACTGAGAAAACAGAACATTCAAGTATGACAGCAGATGAGGGAATGACAAGATCAACCAGAGGGTCAAAACCAGTTTTTTCTGACAGAATCATAGAATCATAGAATCCTAGAAGGGTTAGGGTTGGAAAGGACCTTAAGATCATCTAGTTCCAACACCCCTGCCATGGGCAGGGACACCCCCCACTAAACCATGTCACCCAAGGCTCTGTCCAACCCGGCCTTGAACACCGCCAGGGATGGAGCATTCACAGCTTCCCT
>JANRGW010016935.1:0-13237 GCA_024733675.1 Psilopsiagon aymara | reverse complement strand
CCCCAGCATCCCTATAGGCCCCCTTCAGATATTGGAAGGCTGCTATGAGGTCTCCATGCAGCCTCCTCTTCTCCAGGCTGAACAGCCCCAACTTCATCAAGTCTTCATTTTGGTGCTATGCCACAACTGCATCTTCTTCATTCAAGGAAGTGGAGCATTTACTGCACCTGAAACAGGTGAGAGGAGACAGGCAGAGCAACACTTAATTTCTCACTCCGCCAGCCAGTCAGGCCTGTCAAAGACTGAGACATTTGTGGGCACAGTGCAGTGGAGCATGAGCCCAGATGGGTGAATTTGAAATTAGGCGCTTCCAGACTCAATTTTCACATGAATCTTGACTAAGTCCCATTTTAACCAAACAAGTCCTGAATTACCCTCATATGATCTAGGCCAAGATACTCTTCCTTTGGACAAGAAAAACTGAATTGAGCACCTTACTTTCTCTTTGATTTTGCCAGAAGAGATCTTTCTCTTTAGCGGCAGCTGAGTACACCCAGTTCCCGCAGCACCAGTTAGGAGGGCACTTGTGCTTGTTAGCAGGTCTGCTATAACAGGGCAAAGCATTTCTAGCAGGCAGAATTATCCAACATTCTAATTTTTCTGGCTACGTAATTCCAAAACTGATACTTCTAATGTGATAGATGTCTAAATAGCCCAAGCTGCCTACAAAAACAGATGCCAGCTTCTTAAACAAGGAACAGAAGAAGGTACAAAAGAGAGTATCCTAACTACTGATAGAAAAGCCCAGACTGGGTTTTTTTTGAGGGGTTATCTGCCTGGCCCCAGACAGTGAGATTGTATATTTGGCCAGCATGAGCACTGAAAACAGAGGACTCTCATTCAGAGCTCTCTCCCAGCTAATCTGCAGTGCTACCTAGGTCAAGAGGAGCTCTCTGGTCATTCAGCCATGATTTGGACCAGATTTTAAATACTTCCCCCTCTCTTTCATCTTCTTCCCTTTATTTCACTCTCCAGCCATGCCAAAACCCACCATTTGTGGGCCTACATTGAGAGCCGAGAAGGAACTGATCTGCCTTAAAAATAACTTTCTGTTTTTACTGCTCTACTGTTATTTTTCAAACCTGGGCAGTTCTCTGATAAATTCTTTAATTTTATTAGTAATTAAAACTTAGGCTACTTTTAACTTTTTATATAGATATAAAATCCAGATAAATGCAAAGCAATTCAGCTCTCAGATCGATATGAAATTGAAGTCATGTTAAATCAAACACATTACTCTCAAAGTTATATTGATTTTGGGAAAGTAACTGTCTCACAGTAAATGTCAATTAAGGAATTCTACTAACAGCTTAACACAGATGTCAAAACTACTGTTGGATGTCTAGGGTATGACCTCAATACCAGCTGTAATGCTTCCTATGTAGATTTCAATTCTCATGAAGTAACAAACCTTTTCTTGCTTCTACCCCAGCCTTCTAGTGCTGTAATACTCACTTTGATAGAAGGTTCTTAATAAACACGTCTGGTAACTCTTACCAGAAACCTGGGATTATAGCATCAAGTGCCTCAAATCCTTTAGCTGTAGCAAATACTCCAGTGAATCAGTTTGTCAACTACTTTCAAACGTTTTTTAAAAATGAAAAATAATGTCTCAACCAACATCTTCCTTATGGAAGATCAACATTAAAAGGAAACTGCTATTATGAAATGAAATGCTGAAGGGGAAGCATGTTTTGCATATTCTGCTCAACAGATTTCCCTACTTCTACCCCATGTCAGAAATGTCAAAGTAGATTTGATCCTGTGCATTTCAAATTAAATATTCCCCAGCCAGGAATGAACCCATCTCTGACCTGACTGTGGGAGCTACACATTCACATCAAGTAACACAGGAGCATGTGCCACACTGACTGGTACTCACCTGCCTAGAAACCCACACCTGCCTAAATCATTTGCAGCTTGGAGAAGTCTCACCTTCTCCAGTAGTTTTTGTAAAAAAAAAAAAACAAAGCAAAACAATTCTGTTTTTGAAAGATGCCATGTCCCAGAACAGAAAAGGTCTTATTAAATTAATTATTAGTAAACTTTAATGGAAATTGTAGCAATCTGTGATCTGGAAAAAGGCTATTCTTCATTTAGCATCCCCACACTACCACAGGCATTGTGATCTGTCCCTTCCTTTCCTCTCCCAGACTTAAATCCTTCATGCTTTGCATAGTGCTACTATACTATTTCTGATGCAGAAAATAGGCACAAACATGGAACTCCTTGTCAAATATGTGGTGGACGATAAAAGTCTAAAGCCTGGCAGTGACACTACACAACTTGATAGAAGAGTGTGATATAGAGAAATATATGGAAACATCATCAATCATAGAATCATAGAATTATTTGGATTGGAAGGAACCTTAAAAATCGTCTAGTCCCGAGCCCCCTGTCATAGGCAGGGACACCTACTAGATCAGGTTGCTCAAAGCCTCACCTAACTTGGCTAGTAGTGCTAGCAGCTCTAGCTGTTGTAGTGTTATAGCCCTTGGGTCACTCGAGTGAGATAAACTCATACAGCATACCAGTTAACAATTCTTTGGCTCCTCTGTGCCAACAAGAAAATACTGGAGGCAGCCAAAGAAGCAGAATAGGACTTTGTTTCTTGTCAGTATTGCTCCCAGTGGTTTTGCTGCTTTGCAAACAGAGTAGGGGTGTAAAAGCAACAAATAAGAGTAGCAGAACTGGCAACTCACAAGGTAGAGCTTCATTGTGAAAGAGACTGTTCTTACCATGAAAGCAGAAAGAGCCAAAACACTAAATGAATGTATTTTGTTTTCCTAAATGAGGTCAGGCAGTCATACTCATTAAACTCAGTCAAGGCATTAAAAACAAGTGAGTTAGTCTCACTGGTCACAGACAATAATGAGAGTTACATATAACTAAAGGCAGACTTCTGAGTCTTTTATCTCCTTGAAACCTTATCACCTAAATCAGTTAAGAGAGACTCCTTTACTAGCTTTCAGTTAGGTTGTCAGGGAGGGTATACCCAACACCATGCAATAGGCCACCACAAGCCTCCATTTTTATTCCTATCACAAGTTTTTTATAGGAATGCTGACCTTAAAGTCAAAATATAGAAAATGCCATTCAAGAAAAAATTATCCCATGTCCTGTTAAGTTTTCTTTTTGAATATCATCTTCTATCTATGTATTCTAAAGGGACATTTAAGAACTGGATTTGATTCTTCCATTGAAAGCCATAATAAATTGGTCATTGTTCCCGCTTACATTGCAAAATGTCATCAAAAGATCTATCAGTAGATACGGTATTTCCCTCTGAACAGTCAGGTTTGCAATGGAGCTACTAGCTGCTGGGGTAATGTCTTGCCTGTCAGGATGGTATTTGTTCATCTGGATTGAAAGACTATCTCCCTTCCATATGACCTAAAGTTGGCTGATTATGGATCCAGAGAAGGGAGACTCCTGTTGGTCTAGACATCAGTAGTATGAGCTGTGCCTCACTGCTGTCTCATATAAGAAACCTCAGTTTTCTTATGAGTTTAAAACCAAATCACACTTATTTAGGCAAGTTACAGAATAGGAAATCAGTGACTGGCACTTAAGAATACAGTGGTTCCTGATTTTATGTTTTATTTGTATTTCTAGGTTTTGCATTTTACAATATTTTCTTAGCTTTTAAGAGACTCAAAAATTGAACAAATTAAAATCCTGGGTCGTGTACTGGTTTTTGTTTGGTTTTTTTTTAATAATTCAGAATGATGTAAAGTAGAACTGCTAAACTTTTCTGCTTCCTACCTGATACTGTGCAGATATTCAAGGGAAAAATGAAAAAATAAAAAAAGTCTTGCCTGTTGGGCTTTTTCCAAAGCCAAACTTCTGGGAATAGAGTCATTGTGTCTCATTAGAAGTACTCTTTTTCACCTTCTTCCAGATGTCTGCTGGAATTTGACCAATTGACAACCAAGTAAGAACTGTGTGAAGAAGGACTTGTGGGGTTTCTCCATTAAATTAGAGTGCCAAAAAACAGCTAGCTAATAAAAAATTTAAAAAATTACCAAACCCTGCAATTCTGCATGAATAGGGCATAAAAATAAAACCAGGGTTTTTTTATTCTGCCCTGACAGTTATTTTATCTAGTACATCTCTTATTCTGTAACCCAGATGAATCATCTTGTCTCTTGGGTTCATGCAGAAGTTTTCTTTTCTTGTAGAAAGTGAAGGCAGCTCTTTCCTTGCCTCTAAGGCAAAAGGGATTAAAAATCAAGAGAAAAAAAGAAAAATCCACTCTTGTTGCTGCACTTCAGTTTATGAAGGAGAGAGATAAAGGGAGTGGATACCACTGGGGAAGAAGAGAAAGGGCTACAGCTTAGTAAGCTGTAGCTGTTGCTCCCCACCATGATGCCTGATGCACTGTGTTTCATAAATTGCACTCAGAACTCTATTTTCAAATGCACTTCAATAAGCTCATAGCTCAGGACTAGAGAGGAAAGACAATAAGGGAGGTAGACTAGTCCAAAACTCATGAGTAAAATAAAAACACTTGTCTAACTTAAAGCCTTTCTTTTATTCTTGCTCATTGCACTTTTTCACTACAGACACCAATTTCAAACTTTCATTACTGCACTGAATTCAGGGAAGTCTTCCCAGTTGACATCAGAGTTAGGGTAAACAGCTACCAAAATATATGTAGGCAATTTTAAGGTGTTCATTTCATATCTAAGAGGTCATTACTGATTTGACAGACCTCTCTCCTACTGTCTGACTTTTCTCTGTATACTACCTTGCACTTATTGTACAAGAAAAAAATATTAAAGATTCCCCATATGAACTAATATAAACCATAATCTATAAATGACCATAAACACTACAAAGCATTTTTTTCACCAAAAAGTTATATATATTAATTATCATAAAAGCCAGGTTATGAAAAATACATGCTATAATCTTTCACAAGTTTTACTTTGGTGCAATCATCTGCAAATATTATTTATTCTTAAAAGTTGAAAGCACATACATTAAACAAGGAACCTCATAATTAATCTAATATTTTATTAGGAATAAATTACATTTCTTGATCTAATTTTGAAGTCATTGATTTGACAAATTAGTTTCATTTTGTGATGTTTCATATCTTAGCTCAGAATCTTATAAGAATTACAAGCCACTTGATGCACATGCCTGAAAATAGCACAAGGGTCTGATGAGCAGCCGCGTTGCCCATTAGCTAACCAGATTCCGGTCACTGGAGAGCAACAACATCTGCGCTCATCAGCACACAGTTGAGAGGGAATTCATTCCTTTCCATTTAAGATCTAAAAAGTAAAGCAGAAGACTGAGGCCATCTTTAAGGGAGTTTACTTTATGGGAATAAACTGTGTTGATCTGAGAGCTCCTGTAGTGTTAGGGATTACTTCCATTCAAACACACGAATGCCTATAAAAACCAAAATGGTCTCTCTCACGTTTTTACAGAAGAGGAAGGCATTCTGTGAATTGGCTACTTTTTCCAAGACAGCCCCATCAAAGTCACCATTATTGCTTTCTGATAATTCATCTCTGCTGTTCTCTTCACTCCAGATTTGTTTTCACATACCATATTTCTCTTCAAAAATCTAGTACCACAGTTTGAAAGCTTCTTAAATAAGCAGCATATATTGTAGAACCTCTTCAACAAAGGCAGCAAGTAGCTAAAATATACAATGTGAAAAGAAAGTAATTGTCAATGTTTCTCCTAGGAAGCTAAGAAACAATTAAAAAACATTGACCCATGAAATAAAGGCATGATTCTTTGCCATTTCATATGCAGTGCTTCATCTACCATTCTAACCGTATGAGGTGACTGAAATCATATCTGAAAAGGGGGGGGGGGGAAGTACAGTTCAGCAAGAAATTAATATAAGCTAAGATTGTCCTTATTTCAATAATCATATATTCCAAAAGGAATGTGCCATACCACAGTTAGCTTTGGAATTAAGAGCTAATCTTTATGGCTTTAAGGTAAGCAGTATTAAAACCAGTTCTTGTTAATGGCCTGAAATGAAATTGAAGCTTTAGTCAACTCCAAAAAATGAGCTTTGTATCTATTACTAGATGAATATCTAAAACTCAAGCGCAAAATAGACCAAATTCAAATGAAAATGCTAGAAAATACTTCTAAATTCAGAATTAACTTTTGGAACATAATTCCATGTTCCATAATGTCATGAAAGAGGACTATAACAATAGCAATTTATTAAAATCAGGCAATAATAAATACATTTTTTAACAGACCGTTTTCCTAACAAAGGTTATTTTTGTTTACTTTTACAACGTATAAGGTAAGCATCCCTTCCATTAGTATTTCTAACTCATTAATTTTATACAAAATGCCTTATTCTCTGCCCAACACAATTTTTCTTCTTAAGATGTACATGAAACTTGGTTGCTGCAATGAATATATAGCCAAAAAAATGTTTGAATGATTTAAATTTGTCTCCAAAATTTTAATATCCACACAAATGATAAAAGGAGGCCCTTCATCCTACAAAATTCTTTCAAGTGTAATGAGCATTAGCATTTTCAGTTGGGCAAAAGAAAAGTAAATAGTATTTTACCCTGTCGAGTCTTCCTGGATATGCATGTTAACATTAACTTCTCTAAATAAGAAAAGATTATTAGTCAATATTTGAGGTGGCTTACTTTATAGTGCAGTAAGGGAATTGTGAAATAGTATACATTATTAAGCTACACATTGATGGAAGTTCATTGTTACAGGTCACAATGGCTCAATAGGTACCTTTAAAAAATTTTTGCATGGCAGTAGAAAGCTTCCCAGGTGAAAGATCTTTACCGCATTTCCTTAATAAGAGATGAAAAAAATAATCTTTTTTAAAATTTCTGTTTGAGTTGCTGCATGCGAAAAAAACCAAAGGTCTCCAAACTGCCAGCCTGTGGCCTTACTGAAGTCTCTGTTTCATTACTCAGCCTTGTCCTCAGAATCCATTTCACATGATCTCAGGATGCACTCTCTTTAATTTAATTTTTCAGTTAACATACCTTGAAGTGTTCTTCACAAAAGCTCCATTAAGCAGCATTACATACTTCTACAGAAAAAACAAGTCTCTACAGAGTGCACCACTGCTAACAAAACTGTTCCTTTTGACTCTGGAGTCTCACAGCATGATGCCTTGGGGATGAGTTTTTTCCCACAATGCTCAGTTGGGGTGAAAGCTATAGCTTAATAGGTTCATGAGAAAGTTAACCATGTATAACATTACAGACACGCATTGTGGGCTTTGTAAACACTTTAACTGCCTTTTTCCTTGCAGAGTTCTTTTCTCAGTTGCAGTTGGATTCTGAACAGTCAGAAAACTCCTGTCAAACTGTTTATTAGGCATTATTTCCTTTTTAGGTGGAGGAGCACTTGGGTAGATCACAAAGGACTTTACATCACCGTATGTGACAGACATAACAAGAAAGACTGGATGACCTTCTTCATGGGAAACAGTAGCAATAGAATACCACGCTGAGTCTTCAGTGGAAATAAGAATATGCCTTCACACGCATACAGAATAGGGCTGTGCATATTAACTCTATCCATCTTTTGATCACCAACTTGCTTTGTAAAATTTTCTGCTAATATCTGTATTTAGTGAGTAGAAAAGACTGTGATCTCCAGAGAGCAATTCCAAGGATATAAATCCATCTCCTGCTTAGGCTGACCTTTGGTAAAGATTTACCCTTTCTTCTCTTGACCACCTATGCAATGCTGACCAGCGGGACTACTTAATCTGCAAAAAGACCACTTATATGCATAGCTCAGTTGCATCTCTCTTTATACACTAGATAGCAGAGTTTAGGAGCATTGCAAGAAGAGTCTTGATGGTTCTAAAAAGTAGTTAGAGTAAACCCATATATGATCAAAAATTGACATTGTGCTATGAACTCCTGTACTAAGGGAAAGAGGATGTGGAAGCTGTCTGGAAGATCTAATGATCTCCTCTCCATTAATTATTCTTGTCCTGAAAAATGAAACAGAGTTTATTCTTTCACCTGGAGAATTCCTTCTATGAAACCGTCAACAGAAGATGGAGTTATTGCTTACATGCAGGCAAAGAAGTCCAGCACTAGTCTAGTAGCTTATCAAGCTTTTCTTAATAACAAAAGTTCATTTTAGAAAGCCCAAATTCAAATGCAACTCCTTTAAATTCACCCTATGAAAGGTTTCATTTTCACAATTCATGTCCATAAAAATGAAGACCTGTCTGAACAAATTGCTGGTAGTCAAAAGTCCTGTATCTCACAACACAGAAAAATCCATTCTCACCACATATCAGCTCCTGTACTGTATCTTTGCTTTCATTACTGCTAAAAGTGACACTTCAACACATTTAAGTTGTTACATAGAAACACAACTAGAACAAGAAAAGCAGTAGGATTTTTGATTGTTAGTTACTAATTTGAAAAGTTACCATCTAATTTACAACTAGAGTTTTAAAATACTGGAACTTCATCTATTCTTATCAATTCTATAGCAAGATATAAAGAATAAAATTTCTTTCTGCATTTAGTGCCTTTTTTTGAATTTTAAGCTAAAGACGTAGCAGGTGGTTAAAATATTTGTGCCATGAAGTTAAAGTCAGTTTACTCTATTTCAGTATTTATTTAATTGATATATAATAATGGCCCTATTAAATCCAGTGAAAGCATTGGTGGGTTACAGCTTTACCAATGTTCATTCTAAACTGACTACTTGATTTTTTAAATTAGTTAACACTTTAATTCCTAATTTGGAGGATTTGGTGATTGTTTTATTGATTTATTACTGGAGAGAGATAAAGCGTCAGCTCTCCCTAACAATTGTCTTACATTTTACTGTCACCCAGCTTCACTAGTATATGCTGCCCCACTGCCTTCTGTGTTTCTCTGCAGCATTACTCTCAGGAAAACTCCCTATTCAGGAGACACAAAAGATTTATTCTTCATTCCCTCTGATCTTTCTGCACTCATGTACTTTAATGTCATGACAGCCATGCTCAAAACAGGAAAACATTGCACAGACTTCTGGCACAATAAAGAGGTAGTTTACAAAAAGTGAAAAACCAAATGAGGAATTACTGGATAAGCAACATGTTGGAGAGCATTCCAAGGTAGAGTTCCTGCCTTTGACTAAGGGCCACTACTTGCCATTAGAAATGCACCAGGTAACTGTCCCTTGCCAGCAAGAAACTTTTGGCCAAGTCTAGCAGCTGAGGAGAAAGTTTCTGCCATTCAGTGGCTATTAATCATCTGTCAGAAGATGGAAAAAGGAAATGTAGCATTACCTCAAACTCTCCTTATGGTTCACAGGTTCCTCACCAATCTAGCTTCAAAACAGAGAAAAAATGGGTAATAATATATTCCCATTAGACAGCATGGATATGAATTTTCTCCCTCTTTCCTCCCTTCTCAACCAGATGTATGTGAGAATTCAGCTCAACCAAAAAGATTGAGCAAACATGTCTTTCAAAAATGAAATCTTTTTCAAATAATATTTGTTGGGGTAGAAATACTAGTTTCAAAAATATGTAATAGAGTTTAACTTTTTGTCACAAACTTAGTTTTTTTAGTTTTTCAAATTCTTTTGTTTAGCCCAATAGTTTCTATACTTAAGTGTTTAGAGAAAAAAATAATAAGGGGAAGAAGCTTTGACAGCATCAATATATTTTGTTTCAGCAGGCTGAAAATGACATGATACATTTCAGCATTTCCAAATACTCTTGTTATTCCAATGTAAGTGTGTAACCTACAGAACAACAACAAATTGTTCAGGTTAAACTAAACCTTTTAGGGTGACCAACAGCTGTTCTTTGAAACAACTCTCTGCACAATGTAAACATTTTGTATGTTATTTGAAATAGAGCTCATCCTCCTTCAGATCTTTACATGAAATTGTGCAGCTGATCATTCTCTGTTCTGCATTGCAGTATTTGTAGTGTCTGAAGTAATGACTTGGGCAACGGATAAGAAAGATAAACTATTATTTTAAGCCTGTTATAACACAATGTGTTTCATTTTGGGGGTTCCATCAGAATTCTAAATAGTTGGTAAAAGAAGAATAGTTCAAGTAAAGTCAACTCTATAGGGACGAAGGAATGTAGGGGGGAGGAAAGCTAGAAAATTGTACTTTGGGTCAACTCGAAATATTTCATTTGGACATGAAAGAAAACAATTGCTTTCATTTCACTGTTATGTAACTTTCTCCCCACTCCCACTCCACCCCATCTTTTAAGGGAGCTGACTTCAAAAAGTTTTACATGAAAGATGCAATTTCTAATGAATAAGTCAAAAAACTGTAATTGGCTCAGAGCTTGAAAGGTAAATATTTATACCTCAACTGTAAATCATATCCTGCTCTCATTCCTTTCCTACAGGCAAAATGATTTTTTTTCTGATTCAGGACTGCAGAAAAATAGAAATGCTGAAAGGATACTTACCTCAAAAAAATCTGAGAAGTCCTGGACTACTTTTCCTACAGCTCACAAGTAGCATGGCACTCATACTCCATACTCCCAATTTGTCTGCTGAAAACCTTTTATAACATCTACAGGTTTGCCTTTCTCTAAAATAATCACAGGTTTATTTTTCGGGAGGAAGGACATCTGAGTAGCCAAAAATGCAGCAGCAACATGGTCTCCATATAAATCTGAAGACTGTATTAATAAAGGCCCCTTATGTCTATATCTTTCAGTAGCTATGTGAAGAAGCTGCTCAGTATGTTACTTGCTCATTCTCCTTTCTCACATTAAAGAACACAACCAGACCCAAGCTACCATTGCACCTCATTACTTAATTTAATGGGATATTTTTCTTTTGTTTCATTTGCATTGTAATCCCCATAACATTTTAATTCTCAAGCTCTTGCTTTCAGAAGGCCAGGTAGCTTGATGGCAAAATATTTAATGTTCCTTTTTTATTGTCAGTGATATTTATGCACCTGGGTCAAAACCCTGAGCCGAACCAAAGGAATTGCTTTCAGAGGACTTGAACTTCAATTTTTGAAGAAATATTTTTCTTATAGCAACATTTAATTTCCTGACAGGCTCTGGAAGTCTTTACTCTCCTGGACTGAAGAGTTCCTCTGGGCTGCTACATGACTGGCTGATACAAAAATTACTCAGTTGTCTCAACCTTGCTGGAAGAAATGCAACCTGTTTTTCCAGCCACCTTTAGTTCTGTGGATATGGGACCATTTTAGCTTTCAATTGCTGTACGCCTTGATGTTTCTGCTGCTAAGATAAACAGTGCTCTGAAAGGGGATTTGGGCTGTAACTGCAGGACTAGATGTCTTCTAGGAATGACATATAAATTGCTGTAGACTGGCTCGCCACCCACCTCCTTACATCAGAGACATACACACAGCCCCCACCTTGTAATCTCAGCATATCTCAGATCCTCTCAGATCCTGTTAGGCCAGAGTAAAGAAGATTTTTCTCTGTAGTCACTTTCCCTCCTCACATTGCCAGTGCAGGAGTACACTGGAAAATCGGCACCACCACGGCAGTTATTGAATGTTTTCGGTCTTTTGGGAGAGACCCTCACTGTGGAGTAAGGCAGCTTGAAAACTCCATGTCTCACATCATAAAGCAGACATTAGACTTTCTCATGCAGCATAGGGAATTCATTCGAATGATAAGACAACAAGAGTTTGTTGTCTTTTAAAATGAGTCACTCTTCAATAAAATGTCACTTTCTATTATATTTTTATCCGTTATCAGAAAATCCTACTGTAAAATTGAATTTTTCTTTCCTAAATTCACACTTAGCAAGAGCCAGTATTGCAGGCAAGTACAGGATTTTTTTTTCAGCTCTTCATAAATATTCCTATCTGTAGGACATTAATCTCTTTATGACTGCAATTAAAAATATGTCCAACACCATGCAGATGTCAGCATGCAAAATATTCCTAAGTGGTGCTATAATAAGGGTGAGTTTAGTAACACTTCAGCTGTTTCTTTATGAGAGAATTAATATAGTTTATTCAATTTGAGATTAAGAATTTTACATAGAATAATCTTGCAAGGTGGCTTATTCTTAGTGAAATTATGGATTCACAATTTAATTACTCTAGTCTTTGTCATTCACAACACTTACAATTAGGTTGCCTGACAATTCCCATTATACACTTGGCTTTCAGGTGTTAGTATTCAAGCTAGCTGTCTTGTTTTACGTTAAAAATTTATGGAAAGTTTCCGCTGAGATCACATACCCATGTCTGAGGAAAGTGATGATAAAAGTCTTTCAAGACTTTACCTTAGATAATTTTCCAGTCCCTTCCTCAGTTTCCCTATGAGTTCATTCTTTTTCTATCAGTCAATGACCTTCAATTATTTCTTCCACATTCAATGTCCTCAGTGGGGGAAGAGAGAGAAAACATTATTAATGTAAATGCTAAAGCTGAGGTGTCACAGAAAAGGTGCTATCACATAAAAGAGTAGTTAGGATGTTTGGAAACAGCCTTATTTTTTTTATTTAATTAGAAATATTAAGCTCACAATTCTACATAAACTTTACCATACCCAAGAGGAAAAACACACAGACTTTCCATTTTATATTGCACATGCTACTTACTGATTCTCATCATCATTTAAAGTTATGTAGTTTTTAAGGATCTGTATTCTCTCTTAGGAAATTAAGACATTAGAGATCACGTTCACTCTTTCCTAGAGATTCTATAGGTACATAGCAAATAAAAGACAGATTAGGGACAATGTTGGCCTTCTCCAGAAGCTATCAGGGGAACTGCCTACCTTGGATTTGGAGAAGGCTGAGGTTCTTAAAGACATTTTCACCTCAGCCTTCACTGGCAAATGCTCTGAACACACCACCCAAGTCTTGGAAGGTAGACACAGGGACTCTGAGAATGAAGACCTTAGGACCACTGTAGGAGACGATCTGGTTTGAGACCATCTTAAGAACCTGAACATACACAAGTCCATGGGACCTGATGAAATCTATCCATGGCGCCTGAAGGAGCTGGGGAATGAAGTTTCTAAGCCACTGTTCATCATATTTGAAAAATCACAGAAGTCAGGTGAAGTTCCCAATGACTGGAAAAAGGGAATTATAATCCCCATTTTCAAGAAGAGGAAAATAAATGAGGCGGTGAGCTACAGACGAGTCAGTCTGACCTCTGTGCCTGGCAAAATCTTGGAACAGATTGTCCTGGAAGGGATGCTGAGGCACATGAAAAACAACAAGGTGCTTGGTGACAGCCAGCATGGCTTCACTAAGGGGAAATCCTGCCTGAC
>JANRGW010016932.1:0-12742 GCA_024733675.1 Psilopsiagon aymara | reverse complement strand
TCCAGGAGCAGAGGGAAGAAAAAGGGGGAAGTGAGTGAACAAACTGCGTGGCTGGTTTATGGCTTAAACCACGACAGTTGGTTAGGTCCGTAACAAAATTCCAAGTTCTCCACTACTTTGGGAGATCAGACTCTCTTCATACAAGACCAAAAGCTTGAAATTTTTCAAAGGGGAATTCAATATTTAAGATTGCCATTAAACAAATTGAAATTTTGCTCCCAAATATTTTCTTGATGAGGTAAGCTCCCATTTTTTATTTTTTTTTTTTTGTGAGAATTGTGCAATTTTTCAGGTTACTTCAAAAATCTATATCATTATTAAAAGCTTCACAAAATCAGCTTGCTACTTATATAGGTGTGTATGGTAATCAAATTTAAATTTGGGTCATAATGTTAGAGGAACTGAGGCTTGCAGTTAGACATCTAGCTTCTGTTGCATTTAGATCATTGCCTAGCCTCTAAGAGTCTTTCTGTAGTCTAAATTTACCTGTAGATTTGGGTAGGCAAGTCCAGACAGCTGAAATCAAAAAGACATTGTGGTCTTTGAGGCTGGATAAACCATACCACAAAGCACACCAGAGAGGCCATGTGCTAGTACATGGTGTTAACATCAGTGAAATGTGAAATGTGGTATGTTATCTGAAAGCTGCCCCACAGGGCTGTGCCCAGGCAAATACACTGCACTTCTCAACAGGGTTTGTTTGCTCAGAAGCAGCCCTGGTCTTCCTTCTTGGAAGCTATATCCCTTCTTTTCCTGAATCTAGGCAAATTTTTGGTAGCCAATATGCTCTGTACCATGTTTTGCTGCACATCACAGGTTTCGGTTTTGTCTCATAATTAAATTGAAATACGCAAGGTTTAATACAGTTATGAATAGGGGCTGTTAATCTTTGCATCATATTCATCGTAGGCATTACAAAGTCTCATGAGTACAATGTGTGGACTGTTAAATAATTCTAAGAATACACCAAGTATAAATGTTTGGGGTTTATTTCCATATCTTTTTCATGAATTTAAGGTGATCATATTAAAACCAACTTCAGTTCATTTGGAAAAATGAAATTTTAATTCAATTGAAAATGCAGGGCTGTGTTCTCTCAAAGGTAATGTAGAGGTCAGTTCTCCAGTTGGTGTAAACCAACACAATTCCTTTGAGAATCTGGCCCTCATTATTTCAGAAGGGAAGAGAAAAGGGAAAAACAAAAGACCAGCAAGTTAATGCAGTAACGTGTTTTACTAAACACTCTTAGAATGCATACTTAGCAACTTAATTGACACAATACATCACAGCAGCTGTAACGTGACACTCATAAAAGGATGTTTTAGCAGCCTCTAATACAAACTACATTTTCTCATTATATTTTCTATGACATACATAGAGAGTAATGACTGCAAGAAGTTATAACATCACCAGCTACTTGGTAACACAGCATGAAATGCTTTTAATGCAACAAAATAACACATAATAAAAATGCTAGGATATGCATTTTAGAAAGACTTAAGACAACTATTCTTCACTTAAAAATCGCAAACAACACAAAACAACAACAACAAAAAAAAGGATAGACCATATGACATGATAGACCAGAACAAATTGAAGGACTTTATTATATCAGTTATGTAGTTTAGTCAAGAAAAAAGGGTAAAAGAATGTCAAGAAAACTGCCAAACCCTAAGTAGGTTGTAAATATGCATACATAAACAAGAGACCTTAACAGCACTCACACAACACTTGCCATCACAGTTGTCAAAAACCTACAAACAATTCATACTACAGTTCCTTAAATGTTTCATTTTCCTTTTTTTTTTTTTCCTTAAAAAGTCAAACTAAGTAAATAAGCCCAGAAAAGAGGGAGGGATTTTAACATTGAGAGATCAAGAGTAAACATATTGAGCAATGTCTCTAAACTTGGAGAGACATAAATTTGTCTCTAACCTTGTCTCTAAACTGGGTTTTATGGGTTGACCACATGGCGAATAAGGAATTGGCTGGATGGCTGCAAGCATAGTTGTAGTCTACAGCTCAATGTCCAGCTGGAGACCGGTAAAAACTGATGTCCCTCAGGGGTCATTATTGGGACCGGTCCTGTTTGACAACTTTGTCAGCAGCACAGACAGTGAGTTTGATGCACTCTCAGCAAGTTTGCTGGTGTCATCAAGCTATGTGGTTTGGTTGGTATGCTGGAGAGAAGGAATGCCACCCAGAGGAACCCTGACATGTTTGAGGAGTGGGCCAACCTCAGGGAGTTCAACAGTGCAAAGTGCAAGGTCCTGCACCTAGGTTGGGGCAATCTCAGGCACAGCAACAGGCTGGGCAGGGAAGTGATGCAGAGCAGCCCTGTGGAAAAAGACTTGGGATGCTAATCAATGAGAAGCTGAACATGAGGCCGTATGAAGACAGGCTAAGAGAGTTGAACCTATTGAGCCTGAAAAAGAGAAGTCTGTGCGGAGACCTAGGAGCAGCATTCCAGTATCTGAACGGGGCCTACAAGAATGTTGGAGATGGACTCTTCATCAGGGTCTGTAGCAATAGGACAACGGATATTGGGTTTAAACTTAAATACGGGAAGTTCAGGTGAAAAAACATTCCATGTTTTTACTTCAACTTTTTGTGAAATCCTTGATGTGTAAAAATAAGTAATGAGAAAATGTTGCAGATAATAGAGAAAATGGTTTGAAGAGGACCATTACAGTATTTTTACTGTCATATTTAAGTCTATTTAAAAAGACTTTATTCTTACTCCCTTTCCACATTTGAAATATGACATTCACAACAATACTGACCCACACACATCATTGTAAGAAATAAAAACCTA
Source organism: Psilopsiagon aymara (assembly GCA_024733675.1). NCBI lineage: Eukaryota > Metazoa > Chordata > Aves > Psittaciformes > Psittacidae > Psilopsiagon > Psilopsiagon aymara. The sequence goes on along the minus strand of JANRGW010016932.1, from coordinate 9,927 downwards.
TGTTCCTTCAAGCATAGCAATTTATATACTGCATTAAAATATAGTGATTAAATGTGTGGGACTGCTTTTCTTCCTTTTTTTTTTAGGGTATTAAATAGGGCGAAAACATTATGATTCTAATCTGTGCTTGAAAATAGTGATAAAGACCAATCTGTTAAAAAAAAGCCTTGTAGAAAGGAGTTGGTATATTGCACAAACAGAAGGGTAAAGTATCATACTGTTTTTTCTTGAGGTAAAACCAAAATCATTTCCAGTGTTAAACTTCACAGCATCAGGAGATCAGGAGATTAAAATTCTAATAGACAATAAGGAGCGTTAATTACAATAATTGAACTATCAACAACTTTGGTGTTGATTTACACTTGACAGGATCTGACCTTGATGAAAATGTAGAAAACTGCAAGTCTATAGTGTATGATATAAAGAATTAGTTATATGCTACTATCTCAGCGTAATAGCTTAGAAAGAATTGTGTACTACATACAAGCTAAACGTTATAATGAATAAAAAGGCATGGAAAAAGAAAGTGGTGACATATATGACTTTAATCCAGACATTTACAAGTGTAAGACCTGTAAATCAAAGAGCAATTTGTGTCAAAGAATTTTTCACCTATCATATCATTAAAGAAGCTGGATACTTAGCTATCTCTAGAGATTTCTAACTTACATGGTAGACTACCTAGAAACAAATCAAAAGCTGTGGAGAACAGAGTTCTCTTCAATTCTGAGAAGAAAGAAATCCTTCCACTTCCATGGAACTACACAGTACCAATAATAAGCATTACCCTTTTCACTTGTTTCCTCCTTACTCTTCTGAGCTTACCTCTTTCCTTAGATGCCCATAGAAACTCTGGCTCTTTTGTAAATTTTTTGGTTGAAGAAATGTACTTGCATTTATGATACATAATTTTGTGCCTTAAGTCTTGTCTCGTTTATGTTAGGTCCAGAAAGAAATGAACAAAACAAGCTCTTTAACAATATTCTATATTCTAATTTTTTTTTTGGTGAAAATTATATCAATGTAATATCCACAGTAGGACACATTCATGTATGGTTTAATGAAATAGCCTTGATATTTGATAAGCATCCCTGACCATGGCAGGGGGGTTGAAACTAGATGATCTTTAGGTAATTTCCAACCCTAACTATTCTATGATTCTATGAATCTATGATTTGAACAATTTTTCAGCTAGGCTAACATTGCCCCTGGAGCCTAACTCTAACAGCCGTTTTCTGTACATTAATAATTCTCTTTTTGTTTAGTTCATGAAATAAAAATACAAAGAATAACTTAGTCATTAGCCAAAACTTTCCAAAAAGCAGTCAGTTTGTTCATTCATCCATCAGTCTTTATTGATGGTGATTGAATTAAGGTCTAAGAGCAGAATTTGATGAAACATGCTCAATAATGTGTCAGAGTTTTTTCCACATGATAAAAACGTGGAAACCCCCATGATGCAAATGCACAGTGTTCTCCTAAATGCAGTGTTGATTTACACTAGAGACGATCTGTTTTTTCTTGATGAAAATATGGGATCTTGATATGTTCATAGGAATTTTTTATCTCGCTATAATTCTTACATCTGAAAATGGCTTTTTTGTTTGAATCCTTTGTGTTTCTATTTCACAATGTTCTTTATTACTGTAAATGTACTTGAGTGCCACTTGATATGTTTGCAGCTATGAGTATTTTGATTATTTAATCAAACTCAGCAAATATATGAATCTAGTTTTGCTTTTATTCTGAGTAAAACTTTGAACACTGATCTGAAGTTTCTACCTCCTGATGTGATGCACAGTTTTGGACAGAGATACTCTCTCATTTCTTCTCTATCACTTTTTATGTGTTCACTAAAACTTTAAGAGATATAATGAAAATGTAGCTTGGTGTCTACACCTTCCCAGTTCTCATTCACTAAAGGCAGTTTTTACAATCTGAAGACTTTTCAGTTTCTATATTTAAAGTGTGGGTATAACAAAAATCACCTCAGTCTTTATGCTTCAGGGCTCTTCACTTGACTACTGCATATTTGACAGGACTTAGGTGTAAAAGAAATGATCTTTTTTCCATGTATTTTGACACACCATACCTGAAAGATCAAACAGCATACAGAACACAACTACCGACTCTTATTCCAAATAAATTTTGAATGAACTGAGAAACCTGGATTCAGTCCTTCTCTCTGATCTATAGCTGACAGGCAATAGAATTATCTGGAATACAACTGATCTGTGAGGGAATAAAAAGGGGAAATTATTCTATTTGGTAAATGTATTAGGGGCTTATAATTTATTTTTAACCAAACATGTTTCTTTCATATGATTCTTCACTTGCCTCGCCTCTTGTCTTGCCTTTTCCAATAATTTTTCTTTTACTTTGCAATAGTGTTATCACAGAGGTGAGTTTTCTGTAAAAACATTTACCTGAAAAGTATTTTTTATTTATATGCATATGACAGATTACTAAAATAATTGCATGGTTCATTGTAGAAAGTTCTATGTAAAACTGTGTGAACATTTGTAAAATATACCTTCAGGTTTGGTGTATTTAACCTCACCTAAGGCTTGCAGAACACTGACCTAACACAGAAAGCTAATATTGCAAATAAATGGCCTCTTTTCCCAGTCATTCTTACCTGATATTTTCTCAACTCCTTCTGTCTGAAACCAGCTAGTAAATATTGATGGTTTGACATTCCAGACTGGCATCTGAAATAGAGATAAGGAGACTTGGAAAGCATTTTTTTTGCCATGAGTAATTTCCATGTGATGATTAAGCATGGTAAACAAGGATCAGTTTTGTTCTTTTCTGAACACTGAGGTTTAACCTGTTGCAGACAGGTGCTAAAATGTTTCCTTAACTTTCAGCTCTACATGAATTCAGAAGTAGTCTGGGTGACAGTGAGCCAAAATATCTTGCAAGAATTTCACAAGTCCTCAGAACTGCTTGGGTGATATAAAAGCCATGGCTCATTTTTTGAAGTAAGCACCCCACACTCTTGAGTCTTGCAATGAGTTTCTGAGTGCTTACATTAGCTTTAGTTATGAGTATTGCTCCTTTAACTCACTTAAATGATTTAGAAAACATCAGCTAAAATGTATAGTTTAGAATTGATTGAACACTAAGTCCTTTGTGGTTTTCTGTTCTTTAGCTAATTTGGTATTGGCCCTTGCTTGAAGTTTCAATTGCAATTGCAGATAAATGTTTGAAGATGCTTTTTCCTGTCAAATAACATATGCATTTAGTTTAAAAGGTGACAGATTTTTGATCTCTGAATTCTATGTCCGTTATAATTTATACAGTGCACAAGTTTGCCATTCCTATTGTCCTACTTTGAGTAAGAATCATATAACTAATGCCATGCACTATGCACGATATACACATTTACTGCAGCAATATTTGGAATCAAGATTCCAGTCTCAGGAGTTCTTTCCATGACTTTTCCTAAACTTGTGGGATTTAAAGGTGAAGATTTGCTTTCACTCCAGATTTGACTACACAATAGTAATGGAACAGCAAAATCAATCAAAATTATAGAGCAATATACCTAAATTAGTCATCTAATACTGAGGAAGCGTCCACATGAAATTAAATTTTCAGTATAAAGTTGCTTTTGTTTTTCTAAAATAAATTTATCCAAGCTTTACCCTTTAGTTTGAACATCTGATAGTGATTAAATGATTAAATTATAGATCAGTTGTAATTGTTAACTTAGTAGGTAGGCTTTCAAATATGCGGGAAAATACGTAAAAAAAGCAGCAGCTTAAGAATAAGGGTTTTGAAAGACTATACATTGAAAATCAGTAGTACCAATGGAACAGAAAGGGCAAATGTGTTGCAATAATTGTCCACAGGAATAAATGGTGGGGAAGTAATGAGGGTACAACCTAAAAATAAATCGCTAAAAACATGTATGTGACCCTGGCAGAAAGCAAGCCAGCAGATGTGCGTTATGGACAGCAATGTGATTTCTTTTGAGAGGTTAGAATGACAACCCTGTAAGGCATAGATTGACTGGAATATGGTAAAATAAAGACATGCAAAATGTCCTACTGCAGATGTCACAGTAAGTGAGGTGCAGAGTGTTAGCAATTGTAGTACTGTGGCCTGCCAAAATAAATTAAAATTTTTATGTGCACTCCACAATATCTCCATAATAAATAAAATATCTGGAAATACCTTAAATTATTAATTTTTAGAGAGATATCTGAAGACAATCTTGCAAATAAGTTTTAGAATTGCATAGAAATACGTAATCATAGGTAGGATCTCCTGGTTCTTAACCTGGCCTTATCACTTTGATTTTTGAGCTTAAAGACTTTAAATTCTTTTATGTTATTTTTAGGTCCCGGTGTTATCTTTTAACACTTTTTTTTTTTTTAGTACAAGTTATTCTTATTTTTTCACGTAAAACATAATACACATGTAAGTTTTAAAACTGACCACATTAAAGTGTTTCCAAATTATCCAAAGATGATTTTTATATTCACCTAGACTTTCTTCTCCCTGTCATTTAACGAAGAAAAAGAACATTTTAACTTTTAATTATGATTCAAGATGGACTATACTTTTTTATTCTTACTTTCGCAACCTAGAAAAAATGATTTTCCATTAAACTGCAGTACCAGTATCACTAATAATATCTGCAAGTTTTGTAAAAAGCCAAATCATGTTGTCCTCTTGAAACTAATAAGGATACAGTGAAAAATCCCAGTAGTCTCAGCATTGCATATTGGAACCGAGCCATGAAGATATAAATCCTATTCCTAATACACGTGGGAAGTCCTTGCATGGGATTTTGCAGCTGGGCTAAATGTAGGTTGATGGTCTTTCTTTACAATATGCACCCAAGATTTCTTTGGAGCCTTTTATCATTTATATAGTAATGGAGTTACGTTTGGAAAAGGATGGAGATTTGGGAATTGGGCTTTACTTCAGTAGGCTTCTCTGTTTTTTGTTTCTGCAGATACCTTAAGATTTTTAAGAACATGAAATACTATCTTAATTTGTATCTGTACTGTCCTCTGTTTCTAATTTTATCTTTTTAACAAAATTTATAAATTTCATTTGTTGTTAGTTGCTCGGCTACCTCTTTAGGCAATAAAAGTTGTGAAAAAATAATATCAATATTCATTTATGTAAGATGTGGACAAGCAGAGGTATCTAAATGTAAACTGAAATAAACTACTCAGCTTTTATTATGCTTTTCCTAAATCTATTACTTCTCCATAAGAGAACTTTGCACTTCTCTGTTTTTCAATATTAATTAAAATAAATATCTTGTTCTTTCTGAAACAATGCCTGTCCTTATTCTCTGTATGAGGCTGATGCAACCTTCATTTCTGAAAGGGCAGGAAATAAAGACTCTGGTACCACTGCCCTGACTAGTTTTCCAACAGCCTCATTTCCTGTGGACTTCCCTGTTGCTTTATGTAAGGATGCATGGGAACATGGCATCTGATATGCAGTGGATTTAAAAAGCCCTTGAAAAGGGAAAATTGTAGCTCTGAAGTCAGAACTGTTAATGCTGACAGTGATTTTAGCTGGGGCAAATTCCCACTTTTAATTTACATAGCCTGAGGAGTGTTGCACAGTATGCAGAGTTGGCATTGCAGAACAACATAAGGAGTAATAATTTTCTCCTCCCTACCTAACACCTACTTCAACTAGCCTTAGAATTTAGTTCAACCTACATGTTTCCTACTAGTTCCGAACTGAGGCATTTTTGACAGTCTTGGTTTCTTGTCTAATTTTCCTGTGGCACAGCATATATTCAAAGACTTGTTTCAATGTTCCTGTGGATTCTCCTGCAATTTACAGATACTAAATTACCCTCTGAGATACTGGGGAATAGACTTGAACAGACAGGTGATTTCTTCCTATCAGATGAACCTAAACAGCCTTAAAAAGTCATAATATTTTTAACAAATGTAACAACAGAGCAGAATTCATATTCAGAATTAATTTCCAGTTCCTAGAATATTCTGATTTCTGAGCTATTTAATGGTATATGTGGGGATAATGCATTTCAAATGCATTGCTGTAACTCACAATAAATTCCTGAGAGTGTAGAAATGATGGAGAGGGAATTACACTGATCTCTGAAAGATTTATTGTTGCATTCAGTGAAATTGGAAGTCATTTCCTTGCCCCAAAACTTGATAGAAGTTGTTATTCCACTTCTAATGGAGATTTTACAATGTATTTCATTCAGAGAGAGATCAACTTTACTGTTCCTATTCCATCTTACAACAGCAGATGACAGAAAAATATGAATGGAGTGATTCCAGGTCTCTTGAAGTAGGGGACTCTTCAAATTAAAAAGTCAGTCATATTCTATCAATTCTGCTATTAGAAAACATATTGGAAATGTTACAGGCTTAAGAGGTATTTACTAGAATGGTGACAAAAAAAAAAAAATTCAAAATATTAATCCAACTCCTGACATTGTTGGTGCTGTTGGATTTCTCTATGCCTCCTTCAGAAAAGTTCATCTACCCAGTAGCATGATATGTCACTGCTTGGAACATTCACAAGATTTGATTTATTTCAATTACATACTGTTAGTGGGAAACTTAATATGCTCAATGACACAAATAGCAGAACAGCAGCTATTGTGTGGTAAAGGAAAGTGCTGAAAAAGGGCGCTTTTGTGAAAAACTGTTGAGCCTGGGGGGGAAAAAAAAAGAAAGTTGGCGGGAGATCCCCTTCTAAATAGAAAGAGCACTTAGTCCCTATTCATTTTGTCAACTTTTTTTTTTTTTTAGGTGAAATGAGCACTGACTACAAAATGTGCAGGGAGGACAAAGTGTGGGAATGTGGGCTGGGAGGCAAGTCCTGAAGGTGAATTTGATAAGGGAGTCATACACGAGAATCCTGAAGACTTCAGGTTTCTCCCCACTCCATACTTTTGCCCTTTCTTCTGTTGGCACAAATTGTTCCATGGGTAGTCGTGCATATATGATGTTTGCTCTAAATCATCATCTTAATGTTTAAAATATTAAAGAAGTTTATGTGAATATGAATGCAGTGCCTTATTTTGAAGTGACTAGCATTGTATCATTCTCCTTTGTGTTGGCTTAGTTATCTTCCATAGAAGCGAAATGCATTTTTAAAGAGTCTTGTTGAAGAAGATAGTCCTTTATGCAAGACAGAAGACCAACTCTGCATGGGCATGTAGTTAGGACTATTAGCTATGTGTATTTAAAAGAATGCACTAGGAACAAAATCTCTGCAGAAATATACTTTGCTTTTATTAGGAAAGTCTGCTATAGCCTTAATTATCATGGGCAAAAAAAAAGCATACTGTTTCCCAGGGAAATACTACCCACTGATATCACAAGAATTCAGCCCTGCTTAAGTGCTTGGAGGTATGTTCTCAATGCACTTATAATCAGATCATTATCACCATGGTTATGAGATTTAAGTGACTGAAAACTGTAGGCATTTGTCTCATTAATGCCAAATGTTACAGTTTATTTCTGGAAACTGAAAAACCTGCTGCCCAGGGAAACCTGTTCTGTGATAATCTTTGAAAACAAGGCACTTGAGAATAGCCTGCTTCATTCATGTCAGATGATTTCACATATATTTTGTTACTGTTTTTTAGGGTGTTTTGGTTATTAAATGACTTTGTTCTGGAGTATTTTGTATTGCTAGTGTTCCTCAAGAACTTGAGGTCTAGAACGTACAAACCAGTATGCAGTTATGATTCTTTTTATTCATATGCAATCTCTTCTGGATTATACTAGCATCTCAGCATATTCTGTATTTACATTTTACCTTTCCCTCTCTTTTTTTTTTTTTTTTTTTTTTTTTTATTTATCTTTGATTGTACAATTTCAGACAAAAGAGTTTTCAGCTATGATCTTGGGACTGAATATAGTCACATTTCTCTGGAAGATAATTAAATGCCATTGACCTTACAATTTCATTTTTATTGTTCCTGAAACAAAAAAATTTAAAATCATCAGTCATTTCAGTTACACGTGGATCAAACCAGAATTAATACATTTGTATGTCTCCTCCCACCCCCAACCCTGTAGTCTCTTTTGTAATTAAAATGAATTATCCCAAAATGAAATCCTCACATTTGATCAGAAAATTTGACAGAAATTTGAGTTTTTTATTAATCAGCTACTCAAATTTTTCTTCTGATTTGCAATCTTTTTTGAGTAGGATTTTTACAGCATATGTAAGTACATCTCTTTGACCTCTGATTTGAATTGGATTTTGGACTATTTAAAAAAAACCCCAGCAACAAAACTTGATCTTTCTTTGTTGCATGTTCGGACTATACATTTTTATTTTCTTCTTTCAGTTATTTTCTATGCAGAAGCTAAGAGTACCAGAGCAAGGAGTTCACAGAGGAAGGCAAGGGTACTTGGAAAAGTGAAATAACGAATAACACAAACATACAGGTTTGAGTGAAAATATAGTGTTTGGAAAAGGCCCTTATTTATTGCTCTATTTATAGAGTATTATTTATTATTACTATAATTAGAGCAATATTTCATTGCTTCCTATAACAATCATTAATGTCTGTAAGTAATCTCAAAATCTAGCCATGCTAATTTTTTCATATCTATAGTTCTCTTTTGAATCAGTGGATTTACTTAACCAGTTCCTAAAAGTCAAAAAAGCCATTAAATGATGATGACTTCCTCAATCTGCCTTTTGACACACTTGAACACAGCAAGTAGTATCACTCCCACGATCAAAACAGAAGCAGTCCCTACCTATGGCTTGAATAATCCAAATGAAGACTGAAGATGAATTAGCCATGGAAGAGACAATAATTATAAAGCTACTTACTAACTGCCTTATTTTGTGAGTTCAGGAGACATAAGACTAATAAGAATGGATAGGAATTGTAAAATTGTCTTCATAGGTTTTACATTTCATGTGACTTTATGAAGATGCACTGCCTTATAGACAAATTGTTGAAAAGGATAATGAAAATATAGAAACCCAAACACCACTAAAAATAAATGGATCTTTAAATAAAAATTTACATACATAAATGCTGAACATAACTTTTCAGAGCTAGAATAAAACTCATGATAACATTCACCTTTTATTGTCTTCTAGTTATTGATCTTGTTTAATATAGGTGACTGCCTTTGTTATTGTATAAATGGATTATAATTCTGTAAATGCAATGTGAATATTAAACAAAATTGAGATTTTAGAAGGAATTTTAGACCACTTGCTGGGAGTGGGAGGGGCCTGAAAGATCACACATTAATCAAAATTGTTATTCCAGCCATTCCAAGCCAAATATGATGCCTCTGCAAGAGTCTTTGTGCTGATTCAGGAAGATTAAGAAAAAACACAGCAAACTGGGCCTGTCATCAATGTTAAAGGCTGCTAAATATGTGCAGGGAGGACACATCCAGACTCCATCTCATTTCTTTGTGCAGCTGGCACTCTGCTAATAGGTTCAGCTGAAGCCAGTTCTGTGTGTCCTTTCCACTGGCTGCTGGCATTGCAAAGGGTCACCTTCTCTGCTCTAAGGAACAGTAGTTCAAAGTGATGGACATATGCCAAAAGCTTGGAATAGCCTAAAATTTTGTGTTTACTTTGCAAAGTGCAAGAGATCTTGGAAAACGTCTCAGTGGTTTCAAGAACAGGACTATCCATCTGTAGCCATCCACACATGTTGCTGGTACTACAGACTGTAAGAGAGTCAGGCAATCCTAAGAAACATCAACATTCATGGGTATCCTGGGTTCAGCAGTAGCAGTCGTTTTTCTCCTTCTTAGTATCTGGGGCAGTGATGTGTTTTTGACTTTCGTCCTGGGAACAGTGCTGATAACATGAATGTTTTCAGTTATGGTTTAGAATATTTGGTTTGACCAAGGACTTTCTGAGCCTCATGCTCTGCCAGGGAGGAGGGGGAGCCGGGAGGAAGCAGAGACAGGA
>JANRGW010016931.1:0-16113 GCA_024733675.1 Psilopsiagon aymara | reverse complement strand
TAGTTAGGGTTGGAAAGGACCTTAAGATCATCTAGTTCCAACCCCCCTGCCATAGGCAGGGACACCTCCCACTAAACTGTGCCACCCAAGGCTATGTCTATTCAATTAGAGTGATTATAGTGTCAGAAATTCAGTACATGCACATATGAAGAAGATAAGGAGCAATATTGCATTGACGTGTGACTGAAGTTAGAAAGTAATTTGTAAAATTTAAATAAGAGGAAAATGAGATACCTTAGAGATATTTACTGGAGTACGAGGAATGCCACTAACAATTTTTGAAATTGTCTTGCATCACAATCAGTTGTCTGCAAATTACATTACTGATACCAGACACAGGATAACAAGCATTTTGAAGACAGCATAATGGGCCCTAAATATGAACACAATCTAGCTAGAATTCACAGCTTCATCTTCAGCAATCCTATTACACTTCAGTGTACTGGAATATTTTTTTTTAAGTTGAAATAATTTTTATGAATTTTAGATTTCTTTATAGAACAAAAATTACATCCTGTTTTTCTCTTTTTCATGATCTAAACATATCTCTCTTAATTACAACTTTATTGCATTTATGTGTGTACCCGTGTATGATGTGCAATGAAGTAATACAATATTGCTGCCTGCTTAGTGGAGGAAAAACATTTTCAAAATACAGAATTTATAAGCTGGAAAAGATCTATTGTTTGTGTGTCAGAAATGCTGATAGTCTTGGAACTAAATAGAACAATTTACTATTAACCACCATATAACTTTGCGTAGAAGTATATACTATTATATAAAGGCCTTCTACACAGGGCTTTATCAATGAGCTGATTAGATCTCATGTTTGCATTTTCATCTTTTGTGTTTGTCATTTAGATTCTTCCAGTTGACTGTGTTTTATTCTGGCTTTACAGTTTCTGCCTTTTTTTCAGTCAGTGCAGGTGTCTCCATTCTTTGTATTCTGAATCTCATTTACCAAGTATCAAAGACAACAGGACATCAAAACAGCGGTGTTTCCACTGACTTAAAACATGACTTCAATCCTAAGTATGCATTATGAAATTATTCACAAGTTTTAGTCCATAGATGTCTTTAACAGGTTTTCTTATCATTGAAACAAAAGAGCTTGTTGGTTTGAGTGGGGTTTTCTCTAATCTCTAATTTATCAGAAAATTTAAATACAATGATTTAATGTTATTAGACTGCTTGATGGACTGATTCCTGTGGCTAAACAGTTTGTGAATTCATATTGTGTAACAGTGATAAAGTGGCATTTAAATCCTTCATTACTATAAGAAAGAACAGCTCCAACAGAAATCACAGACTATGAACTTTGCTGCATTTAAGACTGAATTTGGATTTGTCTATACAACTAGGTATGAATTTATAGTATTTTAGCTACTTTGTCTTGTTGCCTTTCATTTTCTGTGTCTCCTGTGACTGCCCTTTCTGAATTCTGAGAGTAAATCTGCAAGACCTGATGCAGATGAAGATCTATTGTTTGCCCATAATCTGAACTGGCTACAAACAAGCCAATCCCATTCCAAATGTTAAACAGAGGTATTAGTACAAATTACACCACTCTAAAAATCTTTCCTAGCAAATGGATATACTTTATCTCTACAACAATTTCATGGTTTTCTAACTGTAGCTCACTCTTTCTGTCTGGTTTCTTGTATCTTTCCATTCCCATCTAACTAGCATGGTATGATGGATTTTCCTGTGAAATATGTCATCTTTCTTTAAAAGCTGAGACAGTTTACATGTTGCTCACTGTACAGATACCCAGGCACAGGTGCAGAGACTAGCTCAGTGTAGCTAGTTTCCAGTAAATTATCACCTGGACTTCCTGAGAAGTAATTTCCCACATAGACAAGTCCTGACAGGCTGACAAGGTATCTGTAATTTGTAGAAGTTCTTCTCAGTTACCCTTAGTGCAGAAATTAAAAGTAAGCATGATTCATTAATTCACAGGCTTTTTATACTGTGAAGTCACACATTAAAGGTTTAAAGACTGTAATGTTGGTGCCATGTTACTGTTAAATCCACTCATCTGTTGTCCAAATAACCAAATTTGCCTGTTCATTGTTTCACATGGAATATAAAGCACATTAAAAAGAGGAGGAATCCAGAAATACAACCACTTTCTTTTTTCTTGGAGTTTTCTCCCACTATCAGAAGCTTGTCTAGCATTTTTTGCTTACACACTAGGAATATTATACCTAAACTTGTGCAAAGCATTTGACACTGTCCCACTTGACATACTTGTCTCTAAACTGGAGAGATATGAATTTAATGGATGGACAAGCCATCAGATTAAGAATTGTCTGGAAGGCCACAAGCAAAGAGTTGTGATCAATGGTTCAGACTCCAGTTGGAGACATGTAATGATTGGTGCCCCTCAAGAGGTCAGTGTTGGGACAGATCCTCTTCAACATCTTTGTCAGTGACACGGACAGTGTAATTGAGTGCACCATCAGCAAGTTTGCCAGCAACACCAAACTATGTGGATTGGTTAATAATGCTGGAGGGAAGGAATGCCTTCCAGAGTGACCTGGATATGCGTGAGAGGTGGGCCAATGCCAACCTCACGAATTTTAACAATGTCAAGTGCAAGGTCCGACAGCTGGATGGGAGCAATCCCAGGCACAGCTACAGGTTGAGCAGAGAAGAAATTCAGAGCAGCCCTGCGGAGAAGGACTTGGGGGTGTTGGTCGATGAGAAAATGAACATGAGCTGGCAGTGTGCGCTTGCAGCCCAAAAAGCCAAACATATCCTGGGCTGCATCAAAAGAAGCATGACCAGCAGGTCGAGGGAGGTGACCCTGGCCCTCTATTCTGATCCTATGAGACCTCACTTGGAGTATTGTGAGCAGTTCTGGTGTCCTCAACATAAAAAGGACATGGAGCTGTTGGAGCAGGTCCAGAGGAGGGCCACGAGGATGATGAGGGAACTGGAGCACCTCCTGTATGAAGAGAAGCTGAAAAAGCTGGAGCTGTTCAGCCTGGAGAAAAGAAGGTTGCATGGAGACCTCATAACAGCCTTCCAGTGTCTGAAGGGGGCCTACAAAGATGTCAGGGAGGGACTCTTCATCATAGACTGCAGTGACAGGACAATGGGGCAATGGATTTAAACTTATACATGGCATGTTCAGGTTAGATCTGAGGAAGAAGTTGCTTACTGTGTAGGTGGTGAGGCACTGGAACAGGTTGACCAATGAAGTGGCGAATGCTTCATCCATGGCCAGGTTGGACAGAGCCTTGGGCAACATGGTCTAGTGTGAGGAGTCCCTGCCCATGGCAGGAGGGTTGGAACTTGACAATCTTAAGGTCTTTTGTAATCCCAACTATTCTATGATTCTATGACTTAGGACAAACAAAGTTTCTTTGCTCAGTTGATGCTACATGCTGTAACCAACAGTCTTGGCATTTATCAGTAGTATGTGCATGGAAAGTTGTCATTATACTTTGCTGCAAAAATTCATTTACCTTTTTAGATTTCATTTGTGCATCCATTCACTCTTACATCTAATCTTCTAGTTCCTCTGTAATGCCCTGAATTGAATTCAAGATCTTCATTCTCTCTTACTAAGCCAGCATAATATGAGAGCTATAGTACATGGTATTCACATTTCTTGTTTCTGAGTTGTTTTTTTAGCTCCCATGATCCTCGACTTTTTGCTCAGACCTTGCTCAACTGGTAACAGAGCAGTAGCATAAGAGAGCTGGATAGGGACATTTCTGTGCATATTGAGCATATTCATGAAGCAGCATTACTATCATTTGTACTACAGTGGTGCCTAGATATTCCAGCCAAAATCAGCACCCTACTATGCCAGGCAGTGGGAAGAGCAACAGCAGGTTACCGCCTTGGCACTTACAAGCTTACACTAAAAAAAGTCAAGGGGTTGGAAGGTTTGTAGAGACACAAAAAGCTGGAAAGTGATGCAACAGATCAGTGCCTTAGACAGGAGCTGATCCTTGCCTCTGTGTGTGCTGAAGCCAGATAATATTGCTTTTCTGTATTTAGCAATAATAACTTCGGACTAGGCTGGCTTTTCTGAGTCCTGTAACTAGTATCTTCAGAGATTTTAAGACATCTGAGCAGCTGGTGGCAAACAAAATATATTTGTGACTTCTACTCTTTCCATTCTTATCTTTGAAAACCTTTTTGCATTTTAAACATACTTCAGGACATTTTTCTATTCCCTATTTTGCTCCCTAAAAGTTACAGTTAAAAATCTTGTTAGTATATGTACCTTTCTAGACTTCTGTAACACAGCTACTCTGAGAATGAGGATATCAAATAATGAGTAAGTGGTAAAGAAGGTTCAAGGAAACAAGAATGTAATTTCCTGTAAAAGATATGCTTGTATTACTGGTATAAAAACAAATGTACTTTTAATGGCCTAAAATTAGCTGTATTCTGAGATCTTGTTTATATAACATGTCTTGTGACAAAATTTTAAAAAACCCTCAAAACTGCATGCATTTACGTGAGGAGTTATCAGAGATCTTCATCTCTGATCAGCTCAGAAATATACATATGACCAACAGGTAGGTTCATCTTGAAATTGTCCACAGATGATTCCTTCAGAGAGTTATTATTACTCAGTTGTTTGGAAGCTGAGTAAGTGTGTCTTCCACTTTAGCTAAAGACAGGACCTTAATGCTATATCTCATGAGAAAAGCCATTAGGATTCACAGGAGAAGGATATCATACCACACGAGCCCAGAAATCATTTTGAGAGAATGTAAAATTTGCTCAGTTTATCTATGTAGGAGCAGAAGACTGATATTTTTAAACCCCAGAAAGAGAGAAGATAGAGATTCCAACTTCATGCCATACTGTTGTTTTGTTTTGTTGTTGTTTGGTTTGTTTTGAAATAGGTTTAATTTCCTTTTCTTGTCATCCTTTCTTGTCAGGACATGGTTGGGGTTTGAAAAAAGAGGGAAAATGGTTCATCATGTCACTGCAGAACAGAGAATAGAGGTATGAGCCATGACTTAATAGTTCATCAAGGATATTAGATCCAGAAATTATGCTCCTAAACTATGGATAGTGCAAGACATCTGTGTTACTAATACATGAACATATAATATATAGAATCATGGAACTGTAGAATAATTTATATTGAAAGAACCTTTGAATACCTTCTAGTCCAAACCAGTGCTAAAAGCAGAGACAGTTATGAATTCAGAAGCTGCCTTACCTTGACTTGTTTTGCCTTACCTTGCCTTGCTTTGCCTTTTCTTCTCTCTTTCTCCCTCTTGTTCTCACTTTCCTGGAATAGTATCACCATGGACTTCTAAAACTCAGAAGTGAAAAGTTTTATCTTTCCTGGGTGAAGACTAACAGGTACAAAATGCAAGAAAACCTTTCACCGTGTCATGAATTGCCCAAAGGTGGGGCAGAGCAGACGTCTAGAAGGCAGAGGACATAGTGGAGTACTGATGCTCTCATTGTTTCTTCATAGGTACAAGTAGAAGTAGGATTTACGTGGTCTAGAGAAGTGCTGAGAGAGAATCTGACCAGTATTCATCACAAATTCAGGGGAATGAAAAAGAGTATTGTGACTGGTCTTGATGGGTTTGCGAAATGGAAGTGGGAATGGAGAGTCTGGATGTGAAAACTCAACCTATAATTTTTTTGTAGTGGGAAATGAGTAGGATTTTAACTGTATTTTAACATTTTAAACAAATGTACTATTATAAATAAATTGAAACTGATATGTCAATACTTTCAGTAGTTGCTGCAAGTATATCTATTGATTAGATTGCTTATTATGGAAGATTAAAAATTGTTGAGATTATAGTGTGAATACATTGAAACAAACTTAAGTTGAGAAGCTGTCTATTAAGAGAGCAAATCTTTTCCAACCGTCACTTACACAAAGGATAAACTTAGCTGTAAACATATATAAGCATTTCATAATGTTATGATAAAAAGTGAATACACAACTTCTTGTCCGTAAGCAAACTATCCATAGGAATAATGTCTTGAGAATTAAAAATAATGTATGATTATAATGTGATCCATTTGGTAGGAAGTAGTTTTAACAGTTTTACTGCTAAACTCTCAAGCATCAAGGAGATATAAATTTGGAGAAAGCTGGGAGTAAATATCAGAGTTTGGATTTACATTATAAAATCTATTAGACATGGCATGACCATTTTCCAATATTTATTCATCTACAGCTGCCTTCTAAATTGATTCAGTGACAGAGAAAAGATAAAGTTCAAAATGTTGTCTGGTTCTCTCTTTAGTTTTTCTCTTTTAAAGAATTTATGGAAGCTGTTGCTGACAATAAAAAGACACTTTTTCTCTAGGTATGTCCGTGGCCCATTTTGCCTATTTCTAGATAGTGTAGGAAGCAAAGCATTTCGTCAGTACTTTTTAACAGAAGAATTATTAAAGGGTAGTCAAAGAAAAAAGAAATGCTTTGAATAAAGCAAAACATTCCTTAAAGGTAGAGGATTTGGTTGAGTATGAAAAGAAGCAATCTTAGGCTCAAAAGGTTATTAGAAGATCTAAGAAGCCCAGCTGCCAAAATCTCTGTAGCACTATTAATAAACATACTTCAGTGGGGAAATATGAAATAAGATTATGAGGATAAATGCACGAGAGCACAGATCCTTTGCAATACCTAGTTTAATTAAAAGTGGCATTACCCTTGATTCTAATGCATTGAAGTTGAACATGGAGAAGGCTTCACTTAATGTTATTAAAAGCGTGCTGATATGAAGCAGATTTTATTGGTGTCAGGAATAACTTTTTAAAGAGATGTTTCATGTTAGACTTTAAGACGGAAGTGAGAGAAGCTCTGCAATTCTGTTGTTAGTGAATTTGAAGAGCAGGCATTATTTGAATTTGAGATCTCTTTCCTTGACTGGTTTACTAGGACTTACTTACAGAGTGTGTTTAATGACTTGAGCAACAAGTGCATTTGTTAATATTTTTTGCTTCCTTGAAGCAAGAAGAGAATTTAATCTATCTCAAAGTCATATGATTTTACAAGAGCTATGTCAAAAATCTATAACAGAAAAGACACTAGGAATATTTTGTTAGATTTCATGTTTGTTACCAGTAGAAAATTTCATCAAAATCTATGAAGTTGTAAAATTAACTTGGGTTAAATTTTGGTTGAATATGATGGAATTGCAGGAGGGGGGAAATGAGATAAATCCCCCCCCCCCAAAAAAAAAAAAAATAAATTAAAAAAAATTAATGTGATTGTTTACTGTATTTATTTTAGGAGGGATCTGACTAAGCCTGGATCTGAGTTTAAAAATGGAAAGCTTTAAACTCAAGCAAAACTTCAAGGATATTGAAACCATGTAAAATATAGTGAGGAACGTCTGGCAATGTGGAAAAAGTCAAAGTGGGAGAAAATAGTTCTGACTTCTGAAGCTGAGGTTTACAGCTACTCTGTTCACTTGTGCTGAGAGGATGCTTGATGGAAGCAGAAGCTCTTATACATAAAAAGAAAGTGAGGAATTCATCTCCATTGCTAAGAGACCTGTATATGCATGCATGTATTACAAAAGTAATTTTTCAAACATAATGAATATGTATACACATATACACCTATAGAGGGATGCATAAATACATGCATGCACATGTGTTTGTGTGTGTGGGCATATTTGTGTATGTTTGGAGTGAATAAAAAAAAACCCTTTAATCATCTCCTATAGAAGGAGGAACAGATTTGGCCTCTATCCGGTCAATCAGTTGCTCACAACAGGAAACCTTAGCCTCCTTGTCCCTGAAGCTAACAGTAAAAGTGGATACTCACCATATGCAAGAGGAGTATGAGGCTTGAGGTGTTTCTCTTACCCTGCAAGAAGTCATACTGAATTAAGGAACAAAGTTCTATCGGTAAAAAAATAATTCTATTTAAAACTGGCAGAATCTAGCCTTCAGAAATCCATTCTTTCTTGTATGCTGTGCCTCTAATGCACTATTTTAAGCTAAAGTAGGGTGATAATTCAAGATAAAATAAGAAAAGAAGAAATTCAAATCTTAGATAAACTGAATCATTTAATAATGTGATGACCTGAGAGTATTATGATTGTGATCTAGTATACTCAGAGGACTGGCTGAAGTAATTTCAGAGCCATTAGTAATATTCTTTTCTAAGAAACTGTAGAAGACGGAGGAAGGTAGGCCAGGAAACTGTGGATTAGTTATCCTAACTTCAGTTCCTAGAAAAAGACAGGAAGTTTTCATCAGAGAAAAAAATTGTTACTAGAAGTCCACAAGGAGGTGAATAGCATTCACGGTGGTTTTGTCGAAAGCATATCATGTCAGAACAAACTGATTTACTTTTATGACAGGGTAGCAAGTCTTGTGGAGAGAAACAGCAGATGTCATACATTAATGTCTCCGGTTTTGCACTGTTCAGATGATACTCATAAGAACAGACAAAACATAGTTTAGAAAATAATCTACTGCAAAGCAAATGCATAGTTGTTGGAAAAATAATACTTAGATGGTAGTCATCAGTGGTTTACCTTTCCAACCAGACAGATGTGGCAAATGGGGTCTAAGGTAGGTCTGGTAATATTAATTATTTTCATTAGATGATTGAGTAGAGAATACAAATATTACATTACGAGAAACATGGTAAGTCAAATAAGGAAAAGCTTCCACGTTAGAATTTCATCTACCCTAAAATACTGTGCAAAAGCCAGGATGAAGTTTTACATGTACAATGAAAACTGCACTTCTGCAAGAATAGCTGCACAAGTAAGACACGGAACAGTGTCATTTCTGTGGAAGTAGATCTGGGAGAGGCAGCTGACAACTGTAAGTCAGAGTTTATTACGCAGATTGTAACAGAAGTGTCGTGGTGTTCAGCAATAGCAGTCATTTTTCTCCTTCTTAGTAGCTGATGCAGCTCTGTGTTTTTGACTTTCGGCCTGGGAACAGTGCTGATAACACCGAAGTTTTTGGTTACTGCTCAGAACATTTTGGTCTGGCCAAGGACTTTCTGAGCCTCATGCTCTGCCAGGGAGGAGGGGAAGCTGGGAGGAATAAGAAACAGGACACCTGACCCAAACTAACCAAAGAGGTATTCCATACCACAGCACGTCATGCCCAGGAGGTAAAAACTAAGGGCAGAGACCTGGAAGTGGCGGGGGGGGTGGAGGCTTTGCTGCTCTATCAGGCTGGGTATTGGTTGTGAGCAGTTGTATTCTCTTTCCTTGTATTTCCCTTGTCATTTTTATTATTGGTGGCAGCAGCAGTGGTTCGTATTATACCTTAGTTACTAAACTGTTCTTATCTCAACTTGTGGGAGTTGCATTCTTTCGATTCTCCTTCCCATCCCTCCGGGAGCAGGGGGAAGAAAGAGGGGGGAGTGAGTGAACTGCATGAAGGGCTTAAACCACAACAAAAAACAAGTCCTTATTGCCACTCTGTGATATTTCCTGGTTGGTAAAATGATAATAAAAAAATACTATATAGAATTGTGATTTGTGCAGTGCTTTCATATAAAGATAGAAAAAAACTATTAACAAGACACTTCTAAATATACTACTGCTATAATTATCCATCTTTAAAATCAATATAGCAGTGTTTTGGCTAGGTATTTAATTTACCTTTGTTTTCTTTCCTTTTGAGTATTGTTTGGTTTAGAGTCTTAAAATAAAACACACTAATTATAATCTACTGAAAGCTTTCTTATTATAGAGCAAATGTAACTTTCTTCCACCTGAGATCATTGACTCAGCCACAACAAAATGTATAGAAGGACCTCTGACACTTTTCTACTTTATACTGAGGTAAATGACTGTGCAAGGTGGTAGATTATGAAGATATGGAGACCATGAGCTTTGTTTACACAACTAGGTAGGATGCCCAGTGTAGCTTCTATAATTGATGGGCTTGCCAAAGAGACGTAAGGCAAGTGCTGTCCTCAGACTGTTATAGTAATAAATGTAGATAGAAGGGAGTAATAACAAATAAACCCCAAACATTTCCTTTCACAAGAACAGTGATTTGTTGCCAGATTAAATAAAACCAAGTAGCAAAACATATACATTGCATATAGGACAAGTAGCTTCTTGCTCACAACTTTGGACAGGTTTCAAGTTGCAAGACAAGAGGGATTACTGTGACTTACACAATAGTTCCTTATCCTTTGGTCTTCACCTTACTTGTGCATAAACTCCCTTCTTATATGGCAATTACTTCCATTTTCAATATCTTTGCTTAAATATCCTCTAAAAAGGAAAAATACAGGTAAAATTGTTTACTTCTTAATTTATTCCTTGATAATATTCTGCTTCAATAACAACTTATCATGATAGTACCATTCATACCTTTGTGTCACATTACTTTTATCCGCAGAGAACAGGCAACTGACAGTAAACTTCTACTAGCACGGGAGGAGAGCATTCTTTGTGGGTTTTGTTTTGTTTGATTTGGTCTGGGTTTTTATTTCTTCATTTTAAAGGATCAAAAATGCTTTGAAGGCTGTGGAAAGCTCATCCAAATGTGTTTTCACAACTATTTCACATGGACAGTCATGAATGTTTAAATGTACAAAGTATACTGCTGCTGGAAATCTGTGTCAGATAAAAGGAGACAGATTGTCTTTGTCCAGATTGCTTACTCTTAATCATGACTTGAATCTCCAGCAAGAGTGCTTGCTGGTTGACAGAAGACAAAGCCATGCCAGGGTAGATATTAAAAATTCAACAGTAAGGACTACCACATGTCATTCTAAAAAGCAAATCTTAGCTATGGTTTTATTTAGCAGTAACCCAGGAAGTGACGTGAATCTAATCCTAGATTTGAAATTGAAGGTAATACTCCATGCCCCCCATGGGAACATACCACAATGCATATCATAACACATGAATTTATATTGCT
The DNA here is from genome assembly GCA_024733675.1 of Psilopsiagon aymara. NCBI lineage: Eukaryota > Metazoa > Chordata > Aves > Psittaciformes > Psittacidae > Psilopsiagon > Psilopsiagon aymara. Next base: position 5,250 of record JANRGW010016931.1, on the reverse strand, counting down.
GCACATACACAGTGACACATTATATAACAGGATATCTCAATAGAAATAACTAACAAATTTTATTCTGTTTGTGTTTGCTTGTTTTAATAAGCCATAAATTTTGTCTAGCTATACTCAAACTGGTCCATAGTCCAACTGGGTCAAAACCAACTTAAAATTCCATGCTACAAAGCAACATTCATCTACCTATGACAAATGTTTGAGAACAAATATGCTGATTTTATATACAGATTTTGTTACTTGACAGTGTTCAAATTATTAAATTGAACTTGGTCAGAAGTGGATCTGAATGCAGATCTGTTTTTAAGCAGAAACCACGGAAAATTAAAAATCTTATCTTAGCATAAATCCTGCCATCGTAAATAGTGCCCCGATCTTTAATACAAAAGCAGAAGAAAGCCTCTTTTTTTAGATTCCATACTGGGATCACTGCCGACTGTCAGACTTCATGCCTTATGCCAGAGTTTTGTTCAGAGTGTGTTCCTCCCTGCAACAGTAGAAGAGCTTCACTGTAACCAAAACTTTGCACAATTAATTCAAAGAGATCTTAATTCAATTTCAATTACTTGCGCACTGCATTTTTGGAGGGGCTGAGTGTTCAGTTGGAGGCATTAAATTGATGCAACCACATCTAAAAAGAATGCTTTTTCCTGTGACCTCAGCCATCAGAAGAAAAACAGCTGGGAGCAGTATCACAAAGCAGACGACCTAGAGGAAGAGAAGGCTGCAAGCTGTGCCTCAGTAGGGCATGAACAGCTGCAGAAATGGAGCTGTGAAGCAGCCTGTTGGGGAAAGCCAAGCCAAGCAGTAGCGTAGCTATGATAAAGCTGTGGGAAGCTTTTCGAAGCTCTGACATGACTCCCCAAGCAGTGTGGTCAATTGAAAAAGAAGCACTGCCCAGGGCATGGTGGCCTGTGGAAGCTCTGGGGAGGAAAGGTAAAGCTTGTGTGTGCCAAAGGGCAGGAGACAGCTGGGTTACAATGGCATTGAAAGAAATCACTTCCTGATGAGCCAAACAGCAAAGAAGGAAGGCCAGGGCTATGTTCAAACTTAGGATAAGTAAAGGTTAGTAAGCTATTTGTGCAACTGGAATGAATGGTATATAAATTCTATGGGATAATGTGAAAGAAGGTAAACTAAACTTGTTTGTTTGTTTATTATTTCATTTGTTTATTTGGGAAGTGTATTCCCAAAGGAAATTTTTATAAAGGAGACTGGATAGGGAGACAAAATACACATCTAGGAGGAAACATATCAAGACTCAGCAGTACAATGTGTTAAAATGAAACAGTATCTCTCTCAATATCATCAAATCATGAGATCAGCCAAAATCCAATTGGAATCTGAAAGCAAACCTGCCAGCCTGTCTTTTCAGTACTATTTGTTCCAGTGGTCCTTCTTATACCTGTAACAAAAAAGGACAAATGCAGAATGCCTTAGTAATGGACACAAGCAGAAAGACCTTCCCTGTGACTAGGATGACAAATGTATTTGGACTAACCAAGATTTGTTAGACGAAGTTATATAGAGATCCACAGCTTAGAATACAACCACAATGGTTATTATTGAATAAATGAAAATAAAATTGAAATATATAAAATTGAAATATTTTCAGTAAAATTGAAAATATTATTGTTGAACTCACTATGAGGTTCAACAAGACTCAGTGCTGGGTCCTGTACTTGGGTCACAACAACCCCAGGGAACACTACAGGCTTGGGGAAGAGTGGCTAGAAAGCTTCTCATCTGGGACCTGGGGATGCTGATCGACAGCAGCTGAACATGAGCCAGCTTGTGCCCAGGCAGCCAAAAAGTCCAACAGCATCCTGGTCTGTATCAGCAATAGTGTGGCCAGCAGGGCCAGGGCAGTGATCATACCCCTGTACTCAGCACAGGTGAGGCTGCACCTCTAATCCTGTGTTTGGTTCTGGACCCCTCATTACAAGAGAGACATTGAGGTGCTTGAGTGGGTCCACAGAGGGACGACAAAGCTGGTGAAGGGTTTGGAGCACAAGTTCAATGAGAAGTATCTGGGGGAGCTGGGGTCCTTTAGTCTGAAGAAAAGTAGGCCTAGGGGAGACCTTATTGCTCACTACAACTAGTTGAAAGGAGGTTGTAGCGAGGTGAGTTTCAGTCTCTTCTCCCAAGTTACAGGTGATTGAACAAAAGGAAACTGCCACAAGTTGTGACAGGAGAGGGTTAGAGTGGATATTAGGAAAAACTTCACAAAAAGAGTTGTCTGGCATTGTAACAGACTGCCCAGGGGAGTGGTTGAGTCTGGAGGGATCTCTGGAGGGATGTAAAAGACCTATAGGTGTGGCACTTAGAGACACAGTTTAATGGTGAGCTTGGTAGTGCTAGGTTTGTGGTCTTACTCAATCTTAAATGTCTTTTCCAAACTGATTCTATAATTCTATGAAAACTTAGGCAAGCTGTTCATGAGAAGGGTCAAATCCAATCCTGGGGAGAAATTCTATATTAACACAATAATTCAAATAAGTTGTAGCTATTCATTCTCCTGTGGTAGAATCTCTGCTGATTTCTCTACCCCATTTACTGTATAAAATGTTCAAAGCATATTACTTCAGGGTCTTTTTGATGTATAGTACAGTGTAGAGAGGAAAGTCTGAAAGCAACAAACAATAAAAATAATATATAAAAGGAAAACTTGAACACTTCAAAATATTTTTAGAGGTTTTAAAAGTGTAAAAAGTCTTCTTATCTTTCTAATGGAAATTAAAAATGAGGAATTGAAGTGGTTGGTAATATACCAGAGCTGTAGGTCTAAATAAAGCTCAGATGTGAAGTGTCTGAAAATGATTGCAGTATAAAGTATGCTTCAAGAGTCTCCACAAATTCAAAATAGTCTTAGTTCAGACCAATTAAAGAGATATGTACATTGCAATAGCTAGTGTTAAAAATTAGCATTAACTTGCATTCCCAATTTTCAACCAAAAGAATGGTCAGAAGCAGATACAGGCTGTCCTCCTGCCCTAGTTGCTGTCACATAGGACACTGTATATGGGTAAAGTTTGAATGTCCTCTGTCTACTTAGCATTTGGAAATCTTTCAGCTGAGATTTTGATGGCTCATTCTTTAACACAGGGAAAGCTGAAGGCTGGATATGCTATGTAAGAGCTTTCCCCTGGATACCTGAAAATGAGACATTCCTTGTTCTTTTTGTTTTTTCTTAGGAAAACACTTTATCCACCAAATAATCCATAAAAAGATATATATATATATTTTTTTTTACTACTTCTCAAGTTATGGGTGAAATGTTCGCAGCAAAGAAATGAAAACCCGTATTTAGGAATTAAAAAAAGAGGTGCTTTGTGGTTGCTTGTTTATGGTATTTTCTTCTTCTTTTCCAGTATGAAAAAAAACACAACAAAACCAACCAAACAAACAAAACAATCGGTCCTCTTTTCCCCACTTACCTTATTAGCTAATGCCCTGAACATCACTGCAATTTACAGTGTTTGTAAGGAACATCCTCTTAAACGTCATTGTGGATTAGATTAAAAAAAAAGGATTTAAAGAATGTAGTTAGACCACCTATGAACTCTGAGAAATGTAATTTTTATCCTACTATGGCAACACAATTCAAAAGAGTCAAGCGGACTTGAGCTAGGTTTGCAATAAAAAGTTCTTGTGACCATCAGGATTGCACCGGTAGACCAAACCAGTCAGTGCTGAGTCCAAGACATTGAATGTGTCTTGAAGCTTTTTCCTACTCAAGGTTTAATTTAGTGACCTGAATCTAACATCTCCATCACACTAGTAATTTGAAACTATTCAGAGAACCAAACAGGGTATCAGACTATTATGAGGGCTCACAATGTGTTTTGTAAGCACTTAAAGCAGTTTTCAGTTTAGTTTCTTCTGAAAAGTATTGAGTTACTGCATACCAAATACACGTGCAGAGGTAAACGCTATGGGGGAAATTGCTTCAAAATTATGCTATTATTCAAAATTATGCTTATTAAGATTCTAGATGTCATTAGTGTACACATACATTTTCAGTATTTCTTACTGGTTAGCCCAGGTGATCCTTGGCTGTGCATACTGGCTTCTGTAAATTGCATTGATGCAGACCTTCACTTATATAGAGATTTTTCAAATGTGATTATCTAATGTCTATGGATATTTCCATAGTGGTTATGCACTTATGGCATTCTCTGAGTCCTGATCTTGGTGTCTCCTAGGGCCCTGGATGTCATTTAAATGCAACAAATTTTTCTTCTCGTCTTTGGACCATATGGCTTCTTTAATTGTCCAAGTAGCTGTGTAGCTGTGAATTAAGTCGAACTGTCAGTAGTCAGTGCTTCTGCCATGTTTTTTTAAAAATTTTTATTTTATTTCTTAAAGATATTATCAGCCAAACTTCAGATATTAAAAAAATAAAACTGTATTTTTATCCATATTTTTATCCATTAGCTAAAAGTGCAATAACTTTAGCTACACTTCATAACGCAAGATGCCATCAAGTGAGCAATTGAACTTACCTCATATCTACCCTAGAAAGTTTTATCTAAGTGAAGTTAAAGCACCATTTGTGGTTCTTAGTTGACGACTGAGCTTCCACAAAATGTGATGGAAAACCCTTTTGAGAAGCAGCTGTCACTCATAAATGGTGAAGTGAGTCAATCTTTTGTACAACTTTGGAAACAGTAAAGTCCCTTCCATCCCCATGGTGAAAAATAAGTGGCAAAACTGATACTTGTTACAGTTTTGCTTAGGGGAAAAAAAAAACACTCTGGATGATGTAATCTAGTGTTATGTCTAATGGATAATGACAGGGGAAGCCATGCCAAGGCCACACTACAGCAGCTGAGCAAGGCATACAGTGTTTCAACAGCCAGTCTTTGTTAGCATGTATCCTATTGAAAAGATATTTTTGTTTTTCTGTAGTAAATATAAATATATGAATGCATTTATTTATTTATTTATTTATTGCAACTTGAAGTGGCTAAATATAAGTAAAGTTAAACTAATTTTATTGGCAGAAGAAGAAACATGCAGTGTCTACTACTGTCATGGGTTCAGCAGCAACAGTCGTTTTTCTCCTTCTCAGTAGCTGGTGCAGTGCTGTTTTTGACTTTCAGCCTGGGAGCAGCCCTAATAACCCTAATGTTTTTAGTTATGGGCTAGTGATGTTTGGTCTGGCCAAGGGCTTTTGGAGCCTCATGCTCTGCCAGGGAGGAGGGGGAGCCGGGAGGAAGCAGAGACAGGACACCTGACCCAAACTGA
>JANRGW010016928.1:0-29290 GCA_024733675.1 Psilopsiagon aymara | reverse complement strand
AGAGGGAAAACCTAAGAAATAGAGTGAAGAGAAAATTGCAAGGAAAAGGGTACTTTCCTCATCAGGCTGCTACTGTTCCTCTGCAGCCATCACTTGTGCTGCCAACTCTCATCTTTTCTTTCTTTAAATATTTGCATTCCCAGGGCACATCAGTACTAGGAATGGCAAGCTCTCTGCTCCTCTGCTCTGGCAGCCCAAGCCATCCCCCACCTCCCCATCACCTCCAGCCTCCACCTTCAGGGACCAGGAGCAGGTTTATATGCTCCCTGCTAGGCCTGGGCTGAGCAGAGACTGCCAATTGTACTGTACTGCACTTAATTATGTAGTAGTTTTATGAGGTGGACTGCAGCACACAGGGGACCAACGTGAGACCACCAGATTTATTGCACTTTAACTTTGAGCTGACAGTATAACAGGCTCTAAGAAGTAAGTACTCAGTGCTTTATTCACTGATCTTTCACCCTCTCCCTACATTTTTGTACAAGGCTTCAGAGCCTGTCTGAGAGTATGGGAAGGATCTGGAACAGTGAATGACAGCATGAAAAGGAGAGAAAGGCAGAAAAACAGGCAGAGAAGGAGACCCAAAGAGTAGGCGAGGGAAGAGAGGCAACTTCTTGTAGAAACCCACAACCAGGTGCTCCACACCCCATGGCTGTGTTTTTTCATGTGATTTTATTTGACATGAAATCACAGACTGGTGCCTTGTCAGCAGAAGCAATTCCCCTGGAGATGCTAATGGCTTCATCCTTGTGAGATGCGTAGCTCAGCACCCATTTCATAACAGCAACACTCATATTTTAACAAAATAGCAAGAGTAACATCTTGGGGGTTTTCACATCAGAACAAGTATCAACCTCATCCCAGTGAATAGTGACTGAAGGAGTTACTTCAACAGGAGGTCTTCACTCACATCTTTTGATAACATGGACGGGATTTAGCCACATGTTTTCAGAGTTTGGGGGAAAGAAATACTGCCTGGTTTTGGAACGTGGTTGGCTATATGCACCAGGAGGATGGAAAAACCATCACACACTTCTTTTTTTTTTTCTCTTTTTTTTTTTTTTTTTTAATCTGCATTTGTGCAGTATTTAAAATATTGCTTTGAATCTATACAGATTTTCAGTTATTGGACCTCTTGGATTTTTAAACCTCACTGACTCACAGCCAGACTGCCTCCGTCTGCATTGAAAGGAGCCATTCTTCTTCTTCTTCTTCTTTTTTTTTTTTTTTCCCCCTTCAGTGAAACTGGAGCCTTTTCCTTCCCGTAACTTTCAGCTGGCTGAGCCATTCCTAGATTTCTGCATTTTTCACTTTGCAGCCTGACCCCCAGGACTTTGGGAGACCCAAAAGAGAAGTGATGTGACACACTGGCTGCTGTGAAAAGCCGTGTAGGTGAAGGGCAAATGCTACAGATGTCAGACTAGACTAGACTAGACTAGACTAGACTAGAATTGAATAGAATGGAATAGAATGGAATAGAATAGAGTGGAATAGGAATGCATCCACAAGGACAAAGTAGAGTACAAATATTCCATGAGGAATGGCTACAAACTAGAGGAAAAGCACCAAAAATATATCAAGGTTGTACAATGTAAGACAACAAAGTAGTACCATTTTTCATTACACTTACTTTTTCTAGAAGATGACTAGGAATAGTGCTCTAATTGTTTAAAATATTTCATACACAATTATCAAGGAATAATCATGTTATTAGAAAATCATCTAATTGGGATAAAACTGTAACTTTAAGCTAGTTCAAATTAACAGATGTAAATTGTTACTGTCACTTTATAGGTAACAGCACATTTCACTTGAAAAATTAAATATATAACATTATTGAAATTGGGTTAAAATTATTAGACTGCTGTAGAGGGCTTAAAAAAGTCCCAGGGCATGCTATCAAATATGAGCGCACACAATCCATTAAATTTTTCATGAGACTTAATATATGAGAAAGTTCAACAAAATCACCAGGATGTCTTTAGATTTTTAGTACTGATGCATGGCAAAAATGCTGTCAAAAAAGAAGCTTTTGGTTTCTATGTTACCATACATAACAGATTCACAAAATTAAATCCTTAGCCAAAGACAGTGAATAAAGTCCTGAACCCTACACAGTCCAAATGTGGAAACACATTTTTCTCTATACTTTTTAAAGAACAAATAGCCTTAGATTTTATTCCATCTAGAAGAAAGATAAAACACTCCATTGTACAGACTTGTAAAATATATAAATAGTACCGGGATGCTCTTCAACTTCCAATTTTGAAACACTTCTGCAGTAAAACCCCAGTACACCAATACTGTAATTTAACTTCTGGAATCATCTGTGGAAGGGCCATCACTAACCCTACTACAAGAGCAAAAGAGATGCTTTTTTAAGGCTATAGAGAGCTGATGTCCAAATACGGATATGAATTTTGTACTGTAATGTGTTTGAGCCTTGAGCTGCCTCTTACTATGGGTTTGTGTCATCTGTAGCACAAAAGAACCATGAACCATGGGGCACATGGCTGGTATAGAAATATGAATGATGAATAGCAAAAATAGACTAAGTGCTTTGAAAGGTGATTCTGTATCACCACAAAGACTGATGGCAAAGCTACATATTTAATATTCTGTTGTCCCATCTGAAAGCATATTTTTCCTTTTTTTTAACTCCACAGATCTGTTAATAGTGAAATAAATAAATAAATAAAAGTTTATAAAGCTATATTATTTACATTTCGTATATCAGAACTTGGCAAACAAGGTAACCTTCAGACTTGGCAACTTTGCACAGATTAGAGTCACAGAAAAAGTTTTAAAGGAGAAAAAAAAACTCAAAAAGAAGAAAAAGATGACTGTAACAATTAACCAGGAAAAAGGGGTTCAACTAAAGACCATGAATGGGATTTTATTTAACTATCAGTATGCAACAGATGAGAAAGAAAATTTTTTAAATGGCTGTGAAAAAAATCTTAAAGTTTCAATTCAGCACCTCCATGTGTGAAAAAGGTTGCACTATACCTTGTTGCTAGACCCTTCTGTCATTAATGCACATTAACGTCGCTGAAGCACAGAGCTCATGTTATATCAGTTCCGCATACCAACCCACGTACACAGGACTTCACACCATCACAACTGGCAGATTTTGCCTATCCATCAGTGGCTAGGAAGTGTAAGATAAACGAACAAAGGAAAAAGCCAAAGCACAATTAGGTAATCTCTTTCCTTTATGAAATGGTTTCTTGTGCTGGAAAGACAAATTGGACTCCAAAAAGCACGCGCCCTCTTCTGTCAGTAGCAAAATATTTTTTGTCCAAAAGAAGACATCCCACAGATCTCAAATTCCTGGACATAGAGGATGCACTTCCCACTGAGAGAATCACATTTATGGCCATACCCATCATCCCACCACTACTTCATGCTCCTCCTACGCCTGTCTGCTACAGCGACATGTTGTTTCTCATCTTCCACTTGTCCTGCTGGACTCACCAGGACATTTGTGGACTGTTTGGATCTACACCTTAATGAGATCTTTCAGCACCACTTAAAATTTAATTGGATGAATCATGCACACAAGCTATATGCTTAAGTCATGGGCGCCTCTGTCTCCATAGCAATTTTTCAACCTGTTTTACAATTTCAACCAAGTTTGACAGAGGGGCAGACACCTCTTGAGACACAAAGTTCCCACAATCTCTGTGAAAACAGACATCCAAATGGAGGGAATTGGCAACACAACTGTAGAAAACGCAGCATGATTAGCTCTGCTCTCACAAGACTGGAGTACACCCTACAGATATAAAACCACATGAAATCATGTTTCACTGGGAGACACTTGATTCAATGACAAAACAGGTCTGTGTGTGAGTGGTAGGGGATCCGTACAGTGCTTCCCCTCCTATGGGCTTATGAACGCCAAGGTCAGGCTCAGGCTTTCCATCCTCACAGGTACCCTGCAGCATTCAGTGCTGGAAAACACCAAAATATCTACTCATGCAAAAGGAGAGTTAACACATAACTGTTGGTGTGATTTGGAGAAGCCTCAGGGTGAAACTAAGATGTGCACCCCTTCCTATTCCCACCTGCATGTGACCTAACTTGCACTGCTGCCCAGATTAGCCAAACAAGACTACAAGTTTAGGTTGCTCCTCCTTAAATCTCTCTCTCTCTCTGTACCATGACCAGGCCCCAAAGCTTCATCCTGACACAAAAGAAACAACTTTAAATAGGCTTAGAGACTCAAACTGCTCCTGTGAATATCTGTTAAATTGAGATCTGTCCCCAGGTATTCAGGAGACACCTCCAACAGAAAGAAAACAAAGCAGCCACCTCACAAAGTTCTCTGAAAGGATACAGAGCTCTATGCAAGTGTCACATGGGCCAAGGCATCAACATACATGTCTCTTTACAGCATCCTGTAATTCTGCATGTACATCAATACACCTAAGATTCTCTCACTCCGGATATTAAACGTACGTACGTGGATCATCACTTGCAAATTCAAGCCCATTTCAGGTCAGACCTTTGCTCAGAAGTTCTTCCTCCCCACTTTTTTTAGGACTATCTTAAGCATCCATCATTTTCTAGAGCCTTGTTTCTTTTGCCCATGCTTCTGAGGAGCTCCCTCATGTTTCTCTGCCAGAGAAATACAAATCTTCACAAAGCATCCACTAGCAAAACTCCTCTGCATGTAGGAGCCAGCAGACAATGCTTTATTTTGGACAATGACTGCTTTTGGGAAGGGGATGGCTATTATTTCAGCCTGCTCATTTTGTAATGGAATCTAACTCATTTGGGTTTTCACTTTTTTAAATAGTTGTGGAGAAGAGATTATGCCTGAGCCACAAGACCACACTGTGTGTTTGCTTTGTATATACCCATATTCACCTAGCCAATTGCATATGCAGACCAAGATGCTTTTATTCACAGCCTTAGTGAAAAGAGCTAATCAGCTACACATTTACATACACGTTTTTATTTCTGCAAAACTGCCCTTTCTACCTCTCTGCCAATGGTTCTGTGATTGCACAGAAAAACAAGTACATGTAACAAAACAAAATTCTTGTGTTACTCAAATCTCATGACAGTAAGTATCACCTCTAACATGCATCTGTGCCATAGGAAAAATGGATCTCTGGGTATTCACCTTCAAACCCACAATTTTTCCATCCCTTACCTAAAGGGGAATCCCTGCTTATGGTGCCAGTTGCATGGATAAGCAAGAGAGATGCAGATGGGAGCATGTCTGACATTCCACCAAGCAGGAGGCAGTGGTGACCTATAAACCCTTGTCAATACATTTCACAAGAAACTGCAAGTTGCTTCAGCAAAATATGACTCCTTTGATATCTTCCTGTTTAATTTAATACAGAGTTTTAGTATCCAAAGAAACCCACTGCTTTGAAATGAGGAAACTCGGTCAAAGACTTCGGCAGTCAGCCCACAGCTGGCAAGCATAGTTCAGGGGCCTAAACCACAACTGATCACTAGGCTTGCACTCAGAGACAATGGAGCTTTTAAAATTAAGGCTTGTATACACAGGCAAATTTATCAGCCTGATTACACTGGCATAATTAGGCCGATAAATTTCCCTGTGTAGACAAGTCCTGAGACACTGAAACTCATAACTAGGCAGGTCTTTGAGAGAGAGAGAGAGGAAAAAGAAAGGAAAATAGCAACTCCTGGAATATCCAAGCAATAAATTTTTCTCACTCTTCTTCTTTTTTCTTTAAAAAAGAAAAAGATTTTTTTTTTCCCTCCAAGCAAAAGGTATATAGAGATCTGGATGGTCTCTATATTCATACACATGTTTCTAGATACATTTGAAACAACAATCATCAACATTCCTTGACAGAGATGGCTCTGTCTCCAGCGTCAGACAAACCCATGGGCATTGAGAGAGTCCCACCAAGTCAAGCTATTCTCAGGATTCCAGAGCAGAGCATAAACTGAAGAGGGTTGCTCACTTTCTGAGAGCAAGAGACTCTCAGACGCCCCTGTCTGTCCCTCCACATGAGTTGCGAGAAACCTGTGCTGTCGAGAACAGCGGTCCAGACACGCCAGGAGCAGCTCTATTGTTAATTCTCTTCTTTTCCATCCCTCCCTCGCCAATCTTTCCACACAAGAATATCACGTAACTCCTTTCCAGAGCTGCCAACTACACAACAGCATAGATCAAACCCAATCTGGAAACAGCATGAGATACCTGACCAGGACAAGTCCTCTCTGGTTTGTATGTGGATGGGAGAAGTCTCTCATCCCAGGCACATTCTGCGCTTCAGTCTGCCTCGCCGTCCTGGTGTCATTTCTGTCACAATAAGGGTCATGCCAGCAGGAAGAACAGTAGCATGACAACTGCCCTGAACCTAGTTCCAAGACTCTTCCTATCAGAGGACACTGCCTGCATTATCCTTGCTCCCCACAATGTGTGATCCTATCCAATACAGCAATTACCAAGGTTTGTCTGCAAGTGCTGACCAGATTCTCGTAATCTCCCTCAGAACAAACCCTCAATGAGCTCAGAAGAACCAGCCTTCAACTTCAGCCACTTCCCCATCCCAACCTTTTATATTTTCCCTATCTTCAACTTCCATCTTCTTCCATTCTTCTCCTGCCTTGCCAGTGACAAAGTCTCTCTTAATAACCTAGCTTTCTTCCCAGTCTCTTCCTCCCCTTTTCTCACTGGTATCAACACAGCACCGAGCACCTTGAATGACAAGTTAGGGCTCCCATCACTTTAGACACTGCATATGCACACAGTGGAAGAGAGACCTGCCTTCTCAATATTGGAACCTGAACAAGTAAGGCCAAGAGAAATGTTATTCACATTTTACAGATGGGAAACCAGGACCAAAGATATTAAATGTCTAGCCCTAGGAAGTCTGCAGGCAAGGCAGGAACTGTTTCCTGAGAGCCAGCATTCGGTGTCTAATCGCACATGATCAGTCTTTCCTCTCTACCTCCCTGTAGGCATGAGGAATTTGTGTTCTACATCTCCACATGTTTCTCTTGAACTGTTCAGCCCAGCCATACACACCTAGATGGGACTCCTTAATAAATAATTGTATGTAGATTCTTGCACTCCTCTTATACTTGTCAACCCATGCCTTTCTTACAGCACAGGAATTGGGCTTTGTTTCCTGTATTCCCAGTGTAACTATCAAACAAACTTTCCTTCTGGTGTAGTCTCCCCACACTATGGACACTTTAAATCTCATGCATAAATCTCTTTCATTTCAGCAGGTCTCTCTCCTGAAGAATGACATTTAATGGTGATCTTTTTTTAATCAGGCTCACTCCCCTGTTTCCCACTCCCATCTGGTAGAACCAACTTTCCACTTAGAGAGGAAGTCAGACTTTGATTTCATAAATGATTATAAGAAGATTTAACATCCTCAGGAGCACAACTATTTTGATTAGAACATTTTTATTCCAATTCCTTTTCCTGCTGTCCCTCTTCTTGATACAAGCCCCAAGGTAGAGAAATCCTTCAGAATTCACCTGCAGACAAACTGGTCACCCTCTCATCATTTGGACTCTGGCTCCAAGTAATGCAGTGGGATAAAGCATGGAATCACCAGCACTCTGTTCTGCTGGTCGCTACTTCAAGCCTGTCAGGCAGTTTGCTGAGCATGGATGTGTGCAGGCTTGTTTGCTTTACTTCACTGATCTCTGCCTTGCTACTGCAGCCCTACACCTTGTGCTGTGACTGACAGCAAGAGCAAAGTCTCTTAAAAGGGAAGGGAGTTAGTCAGCTGAAGACTTTCTTAGGAGTGTGCATCCCATCACTGTTGCAGGCAGGCTTGCATGTGTATAACTTTACAGGCAATGCTCATCTGTGTAAAGCCTCTCCCTCTTCACACTGTGGTCAACTGAAGGAAAACATCAGATGCCGTTTGTACAGTGCCATAGTGGACTGGAGTTTTCAGGCTTCAAAGGCAGATTTGAGATGCAAGATACAATTTTTTCTGCTGCTTTAATTTCAGAGACTTTGTGCAATTTTTCCTTTAAATGCTACCCCTCTGAGAATATGTGCATATGAAAAATGAGATTGTAACATGAGGGCCACAGTGCTAAGTCACCCTCCGGTGCTCTCAAATGCCATCAGAAACTCAAAGGGCTCTCATTTAGAAAGCAGTAAATGATTCTGGCTCAGAAAGAAAAGCTGTGCAGAAATTTGCTGCCTAGGCCTCCTTAGGAGTGTTTCTGACTCTACTACCAAGTCTATAGTGGTGGGACCCAAATGTGAAATTGTTTTTTGCTCAAAGTCTTCAGAGTCTCATCCTGGCTGTCAGTAGCTGAGTAGCTTTATTTCAGCAGCACTAGCAGTGTGAAACAGAGTATGAATAGTGCGAAGCTGACTTCAGTTCTGAGGACTTCACTCCTTTTTTTAACTATCTTCTGGATTAAACTCATTCTTCAAGGACCAAAGGCTTTTTTTCTGTGATTTGGGTTACCCGGCTCTGGTTTGCAGGCAGCACGTCTATCCACGAGTAAGTTGATTTAATGCAGACTGCCTACATTTCAACACCACATTTTGTACAGCCCCTCTTGGACCTGGTTAGCCTGTTTGAATATGAGCTGCTGTGCCTGGAGACTCAAAACCCTTACAAGTCTTCCCTTTCCGTAATATCAGCAACAGCCACATCAGTGCCTGTAGCTGTTGTGCTAGGATGCAGAAATAAACACACATGCTTAGATGTTAAGTCCAGAAGGACTAACTGAGATCATTTTATCTGATATCTAGAACAACGTGGACTATAAGATTATGCTAAGTAATTCATACTTGAAGTTCCATAGTCGTGGTTGAATAACACCACAATAAGCATGCAATCATGGAAAATCTACCACAATCCTTAGTAAGTTGTTCCAATGGTTGCTTACCCTCACTGTTAAAAATGTGCATCTGGTTTTCAGTCTGAAGGTGCTTAGCTTCAAATCCCAGCCAACACCATATTGTTGCTACTCCTATGTCTGCTTACACCTGTGTCTACTTCTGTTGCATTGCTGATTCTATTGAGCTATCTTTCATCTGCAACAAGTGACTTGTTTGAAAGCTAAATAAGTAGAACTCTCCCCACATATTTTGCTTTTTTTGTTGCTGTTGATTTGTGAGTTTCTTTTCTTTCTTTTAACACATTTGGTTGCTTTCGCAACTTTCCTTTGAACCTTCTCAGATTTTTAATATCTCCTTTGAAACCAGCTGTGGAGCTTGCTGAACTGTAAGTGGTTCTCTCAGCATTCACAGAGCTGAACTACCTCCTTAGGCTTTGTTCCAAAAATTTCCAAATGCATTCATAAGGTCCTTCCAGGCTGTCCTGTATTTTGATCAGCCCTGAAAGTTGCAACAGCATTTCCAAATCTTTAAGGCCAAAGTAATATTAAGTGACATTAAGCAACAAGCCCTTGAATCCACACATTGAAAAATGTGCAGATTCACAGCAGGGTCAGTGAGTGAGAAGAGCAATCTCTCAGCTGCCCCCATTTCTTCTTGTAGGCAAGGACCTTCGCAGTAACTGGCTGCTTACTCAAGCTGATGGCTGCCAGCTCACTTCAGTTTTGCTCTTGTTTCCGAGTTTTAGCCCATTTCTTTGTCTGCCACTTAAAGAGCCTAACAAGTTCCAGTGTTCCAGACCAGCTTTCCTTTTTAATCAAAAGGCAAGCAAGTATGCATACACATAGCTTGTTCATGCCCAAGACACTGACGCAGCCAAGCAGAGTCAGCAGAAATAGCAGCTGAATTTGCAGCTGCAATAGCTTTGTAATGGCACATTAGAGAAAGGCCACCTTTCTAAAAGCATGCATCTCAAACCTACGTTTTCTAGTGGAAGCAGACAATCCTGTCTCAGCTTATTTTGCAACAGAGCCTCATTGACTTACAACTAGCTATATAACCTATCCTTCTGCTTTGAATGTCATGATTGCGGTCCAGAGCTTAAGAGGATTTTTTTTCTCTTTCCCCCTACTAAATCCTCCTGTGTTACAGCAGCACTCCCACCTAACTGAGTCAATCTCTACAAACAATTCATAGCCAACAATGGTGCAACCCCTGCCATGGCTGCCTTTTAAGCAGAAGATCTACCCTGGTCTGCCTTCATGGGACATCGTCACTTAAGAAAGGAAGAGCACCACCACACCCTAAACCCTTTCCCCCAAACACAGTGCCATTACTCTCTGAGTATTAATAAAGCAGGTGTTGAAAGAGAGGCTCAGCCTGAGGCATGCTCAGTAGTACACTTGTCACTTGACCCACCTTCTCATCCTAGAGATTAATTAGGCCTAGCCCCTCCCTGCTAAATTGCCTTTCAGGCACATTGCTCAGTCTTCCTCCTCCTGCCCCTGGCAGATTCACTCACTAACTTTTTATTTCAATATTCATGTTTTCCAGTTTGTAAGGCCCTCCACTGATTTTCAGTAGGCTGCCCCAAGGACTCCACTCCAGTAATGTGGGAAGGATGTCTGGAGCAAGAGAGAATAAGCACAGCTGGGTTGTGATTTGGAGCTGGAGCTTCTGGTGCTTTCTCTCTTCTCTCTTCAAGTCTTCCCTGTGATACTGTCTTGGGTGAAATACACTCGTTGGTCTGAGAGATAATGTCACCAGGTCTCATCTCCTGAAGATGCTCTTTCACTGCTAGGTGCTCATTTGGGAGACGCAAGCTCAGAGGTCCTCAAGCAGCGGTAGGACATGCACCTGGCTATACCCTAGCCTCATCTGGGATGACAGCTAGGGACAGGGTTGTCACATTTGGCTTTAGAAAAGGCTTCTGGTCTTTGAATCCTGCTTAGGGAAAGAGGATATTCTGAAGAATCAACCTTTCCCATATTTACCAGCTAGCTGGCATGGTGTTTTTGCTGCGTTAACTGATACCATTCCTTGTCTTAAATGCCTTGTTGTTTCTGAGCATCATGAATGAGCTCAGGTGCCTCAATCAGAGCTGAGGATCCTCCTTGCAGCTCAGTACACCCTTGGCTAAGTTTTACTTTTGTTCCTGCCCCTATTCATTTATGCCACCTGGATAGACTGGAAACTCTTTGGGACAATGCCTGCCTTTTGTCATACGTGTAAAGCAATAAACTCATCAGAGCCTTAATTAAGATCTCTAGATGCTGTTGTAATACAAAAAATAAATATTAGTTAGTAGGATCAGCAGATTCTCATACCAGACATATTACAAGACACACCCCCACTATATTTATACATGCTGATATGTGAATGTGCCTGCAATGGTTAGTACCACTGTATATTTGGCTTGTCTGCACATTGTATGTTTTTCATGTAATATCCTTTCCTTTCATAATCATAGGTCACTTAATATCCTGACTAAGGCAGAACATTCTGTAACACGGTAGCACGTGTTTAGACAGAATAGTGAAATTATCTTTGAAATGCAGCACAGATGGAAAGATCAGATGGCAAGTCTCTTTTCCATTTCTCTAGCTTTTTACTGTGGCTACCTGTGTTTTAACATTCTAACCCATCAACAGGTTCATTCTTCATGCTTGCGATGAACTAAGTCATACTCACAGATACTGATTTTTGTATGTGGGTTGCACATTCCAAAGAAAATCCATAATGGAAAACATAATTGCAGTAACAAGCACCCTACAGGGATGCAAAATTCCTTCCGAGGATTGTCAGGGGTTAATAGGGCTCTTCTTTGCCCACTTCCACAGAGCCATTCCTAATCATATCAACTGAGCACAAGAGGAAAAGCAATAAAATTACCAGCAAAAGCCCAGGTTCCTGCCTATTCAGTATACCATGCTAACTTCTAAAGACAGAGCTCTGATTGTATGGCTGGGCAAAACAGAACGGCTGTTTTTAACACTGGCTCTAACTTATGGTAACTATTAACTACAACCTGACTTCCCATTACAACATACCACTGTGAACACCTATTAGCAGCTAATTGAATAATCTAAAAATGGCCATAACTCAAACCTAAGTTTGTATTTTTGTAATGTTTCTTACAGCTTTTGCTGTTGTTCAGGAGAATATGCAAATCAAGGCTCTGTTTTAAAGCTTATGGTAGGATGGAAGTTTAAATGGGTATCTAATGGAGTGACAAAGGAGAATAAAGCCATATTGTATTTTCAATGTTACCTGTGAGACATGATAGGAGAAACTAATAAAGGCAAACAAGGCTCCCTATCTCTAAACATTTTCCAGCTGTGAGCCACTGAAGAGCCAAAAGACTTAAGTCAACACCAACAAATGCATACACTCACATTGTAATTTTCTGTAATTTCTATTCATAATTTCAAGCTGTACAGCATTTTTCATTCTCCTTTTTATTTAAAGAAATAACAGTATTTCCTCTCAGAAGCATCATGGGGCATTTTTTCGACCCACTATATCCTGAAGCCTTCAATTTTGTTGTAGTTCTTTAAACATGAGTATGTTTTTATTATATTATGAAAGGCAACAAAGTACTCTTTGCACAGCGTTATTGACAGGTTTGTGCATATTTGCTGCCAGGGCTTTCAAATTTAACTTACAGCCAGATTTTGTGAAGAGTTTCCATTAAATCTATGGAAAAGTTGTTAGGCACTATTTTGGGTAGAAATAGGGTTGCTTCAGATTAGCATAAATTAGTTTAAACAAGCAAATCAGTTTAAACCATCTACTCATACTGAAAGAAGAATGTATTTCACTGATTGTAAGGGAACTGTCAAGAGCAGATAAAAGAGATACCACACCTCCAGTGGAGGTTGCTGCTTCTTCAGGGAAAATTTCCTTTCCCTTCCGCTGAGTCACAGTAACTTGGTGCTTCCAGGCCATTGCAATGAGCAGTAGGGTGCAATTGCTTAAAGCTCATGCAAGGTGCATTGAGGTTTGCATCAGTTAAATAAATCTAAACAGGGGAGGGGAGAACAGAACTTAAGGTAAAACTTTTGCAGCTCCCTCCTACAGTGAAGGACTCAGCTCTTATAGTCTATCTGATGTTGGTATCTATTTGCATCAGGAGGTGCGAAACACTAAACTGGTCCCCCTGCACTCCTTTCCCACATTATCCACTGGTCAGCCTAGAAAAGGGCTCTTCAGATCTACAGACCTGGTTTCATCATGGGACCCAATGCCTGACTGCCAAGGCTGGTTTTAGGTATGACCCAGAAACTGCTGTCACTCTGCTGGCTCACACATAATGTCAATCATGCTGCCCAGACCTTTCATATTTGTTAGAAGGGCCAAATGCTTCTGTCCTGCATCAGCAGCTGCTGTAGACTGCTGTCTGTTTGGAATAACCATCAGTTTTCAACTGGTACTGCATAAGTTTTGAGTCCCCTGCCATTCATTAGACTGTTTTACACCACTTAGCACAAACATTTCAAGGGGTAGGGAATGGTGGATTGTATGTCCTGCAAGTGTATAATAAGAAGGATGTGTTTTATACAGGAGATGGGAATCCTTCCCTGCAGATAAACATGTGCAGCCCTGCTGTCTTTCTTTAAAGCTGTATACATACTTCTGAACACACAAGCAATCACCACACCACTTTTCCCAGGCTCAGAAATTTTGCTAGCTTTCTCCAGCAAGCTTAATATTGTGCCAGAAATAAGCAAGTGAACCCTTTTTCAGGCAATCACAATAACAGTATTTTTAATGTACAGCCCCCAGATCTTTGATTCAATCCTCACTTCAAACATTATGAAATCTGAATTTGTTAAAACCACTGTAATTTTTCTGAAGCAGGTAGCATGGGGCAGGCAATAGCTGGGGTGCATATGGTAGTTGACCTCTGGCTCATACATGTGTGTGTGTTCCTCCCTGGTTTTGGGAAGCCCCTACTAACCTTGTTGCCACCAAAGTTCTTAAAGGTTCTTCCCTTGCTCAGGCTGTGGGAACTTTATCTGGGTTTAAAGCAGAAGCCCTTGAGCAGGTGTCCTTCCTGTGCCAGCACAGCACAGTTAGTAACTAAGGTATATGTGCTGCCCAGGGAAGACATGATAAGACTGCCAGCACTGAGCTACTGAGGGGCACAGCAGCAGCCTAGAAGCATGTGTCAAGGAGCAACCTGTTTGCCCTATAAAGATTCCTGACATCTGGAAAAATCTCATCTCATTTCCTAAACTGCAATGAGCTACTAGCATACACATTTTTCATTTCAGCGTAGATGGCAAAAAAAGAAAATTCCTGAAGACAGGAAAATCCAGGGTAGCCAGCAGACTCTGTGCCTTTCGCACTTTCATTCTGTCCTCATCTCATGGAAGAAAGGAAATTAATTTTTTTTTCTTTTTTTTTAATTCTCAACTCTGACCTACTAAGCTTGTGGGTCATGACCCACACTTGGGAAAAGCTGCACTTTCTCCTCTTCCTCCCCCCTGGCTCACACACACACACACACACACACACACACACACACACACACACACACACGCCATGAAAACATTACCCTAATGACCATCGACAAAACAACGCCTGAAGGAATGTGTAGAATATAAGCATCCAAATAACAGAGCCAACAAAACATGCAATCTTTTAATTGCAATTTCAAGCATCAGTTAATGTTAAAAAAAGAAGTCCCAACAAGCTACACATTTGCGCTAGACAGCCAGTTCAGCATTAAGTAAATTGACTAAAAATGAAATAAAATGACAGCACCTGAGAGTAACCATTAATTCTGGGTTCTTTCCAGGTCTTCATTCATTTTTCTTCTCTTGACTTAATACTTGTATTTTTCCCTCCCTCTTTCAGCTACTATCTTTGGCTATTTCTTTACCTTTCCTTTTCATATTATTTTGACTTCCCTCTCACTTTCTGTGGAGCCTAATTCTGGGTTCCCCATGGAGTTCATTCACAGTCAAATGTTTCTTAGTCAGGGAAACCTTCCACATCATCACGTTTGTCAGTGTGGTTTCTCCGGCTTTCATTATACCCTTGGGCTAAGGACCATGTGAGCCCCAGGTCTAGGGAAAGGAAGTTGACTCTTCCTGCCATTCGTGACAGCTGCCTTCAAGCATCCCAGCTGGGTTTCTTGAACACAGAATAAGAAAACTCCCATTTAGGTTCAGTCTATGAGCAAATTTCTTTCACCTCTCAGGCATGCCATGATCTTTGAAAATTCTGTCCCGGGTCCTTTACTGAAGCTCTGGTCAATATTTGTAAAGAGATGCTCTTTAATGGGAGGCAGCAACAAAGAGAGGTACCCAGTGCTCAGCCCCAGCACACACAGATGCACCATAAATCTGATGTAGGGGTCCTACTTGCTAATGTGTTTCACCCTTTTCTCTTTGCATTTGTATGTAGCTGCACCTCCTGCTTTGAAAAGACGCAAAATGTTAGATAGTATCCCTGAAGAGCAATTCAGATTCCTGAACTGTACTTGAGAAAAAGTGTTCCTCCTTGTCATATTACTGAAATCTTCTGGCTCAGTACAAATTTTCAGTTCACTAACACTGACTCCATAATATTTACTCTTTGGTCACATTCAGCTCTTGCTTCTTTCCATCATTGCCAATAGTACAGAAAAAGCATTTTTCTAGCATGTAACTAGACTTAAGCATGCACTATTCTCTTTTTATCTGCTAATGGAATGCCTTTTTCATTTAATGTAACACAAGTTGTTTATCACCCTCACTACACAAGAAACACAAGTTTGCTAGCCTAGAAAGGATTCAGTGGCCCGTGAAAAGCCACGACCATGTAGCATCATACATACTAAGAGCGTATTCATGTCAGTCCCAGCAGGGGCTCATGTGCAGGTGCAAGTTAAACTCTTGTTTCAGTCCTTTTCACCATAAAGCATTAAATCTCAAAATCCCTTAATACTCCCACCCAGCCTCACAGCAGGAATGTCTGAAGAGACATGAGTGTAAGCATCTTGTAGCGCTGGTGAGGTACTTAGTTAAGTGCTCCCCTTTTGGGCCTCACTTTTGCTACTATGCACAGTAACGCTCAAGGCTATGCAGCTGCACTCCAGTTCATGCAGGATCAGGTTCCTCTGCCCTCTTTCTCCTGGCTTAGCACTTTCTTCCTTCTTATTTTTTTTATTTCTTTTTTATTCTATGCTTATACATGAGCACTTCAGAGTGCAGAGCACCATTAAGCTCAAAGCGAACATGCATGAGCATTTCACAGCTCTCCGCAAGGCCTTTTTGCCAGCCTTTCCCTTCAAAGAGGCTGCTCCAAAAGCTGACTGGAGCCAGCAGAAGTCTCCCCGTTGGCCTTGGATCAGGCCCAAAGCAAGGGACAAGTTATACGGGAACGCAGGCACTAACGAAAGGCAGCTTGCCTGCCAGCAGGCAAAACACAGGGAGACCTACAAAGAGAAAGCAGTATCTAAGGGCCAAACTTGCAGTCCTTTGAAAGACAAGCCCCTGTGCAGTGGATGCCCTGCCAAGCAATCTGTGCACTTCGTGACTTCCACTCAAGAAGCATGCTGAGGCACTCAGCAGTGGCTTTGAACTGTGAGGTGAAGACAATGTGTTGGCACTGCCTCATTTTGTTTAATCCATCAGACTGATTTCTTTAGTACATTTTTATTGCCTTGCTTATTCTTTTTATGATTCTGATTATTACAAAGAAGTATTTTTAAATGGCAGTGGAAAATATGCCAACTGAAAATGTTTGGGAGAGAAAAAGAAACACAAATAAAAGCATATATCCAAATTCCATGATGGGGAAAATGGGCATTGTTCTTCTCACTTCCCTTTCAATTCTGCCTGTACCAGTTAGACCAGGAAGAGATGTTGTCATGGGTTCAGCAGCAGCAGTCATCTTTCTCCTTCTAGGTAGCTGGTGCAGGGCTGTGTTTTTGACTTTCGGCCTGGGAACAGAGCTGATAACATCAATGTTTTCAGTTACTGCTTAGAATGTTTTGGTTTGACCAATGATTTTCTGAGCCTCATGCTCTGCCAGGGAGGAGGGGAAGCCGGGAGGAAGTGGAGGCAGGGCACCTGACCCAAACTGACCAAAGAGGTATTCCACACCACAGCATGTCGTGCTCAGGATGTGAAAAACAGAGGGCAGGGACCCGGAAGAGGGGAGTTCACTGCTGGGTCGGGTTTGGTATCGGTGATGAGTGGTTGTATTCTTTCCTTGTATCTCTCTTGTCGTTATTATTATTGGTGGTAGCAGCAGTGGTTTGTGTTTTACCTTAGTTACTAAACTGTTCATATCTCAACCTGTGGGAGTTACATTCTTCCGATTCTCCTCCCCATCCCCCCAGGAGCTGATGGGAAGAAAGAGGGGGGAGTGAGTGACCAAACTGCGTGGCTGACTGGACTTAAACCACGACACATGTCTCAGAGCAATTCTCTATAGCCCTCTACCAATAAATAGGGCAATACAAGAGTCTTCACAGTGCAACAGTTCATGCTGCCTGTTACTCAATAATTTGCAGACACATGCTGTGTTAGCACCACCCAGCATGAAATAAAGTCCACGCTCAATGCAAATTGTCCATAGCTTTCCATTTTTCATACTGCTCTTTCTTGAAAATGACCTCACCGTAACAACTTACGTACCTAATTTAGGTCCCAGTGCTTTCTACTCACATTAACACTGCTTGCTACAAATGCAAATGTACTATCTATCTCATCCGAAAGAAAATCCAACAGATCCTTTTATCAGAGTTGTAAGATAATATGTTTGGATGAAGCGTCTAGCGAGGTCCTGCCAGAGCTCTGGTTTGTTTAATATTTTTAACAGTTATCTGGAAGCAGAAGTAGAAAAAAACATTAATTATATTAACAGTTGACACCAAGACTAGGGGCAAAGAGGAAAAACAAAAAGTTTATAGGGAAAATGGAAATCAATATACAAGGATTTGAGAATTAGACAAGCATTATCCAGATGAAGCAAATGTATAGTTACAATACGTGAGCAAGCAGACTGGTTTCTTATGATGTCTGAAAACCCTAATGCTACCTTGGAATATACTTTGCACAGAAGGACAATGGTAATATCTTGCACCTGAAAAATGGATTCTTTATACAATATTTTAAACGCTGCAGAAATTCATAGAGACATGGAGACTGCAGCAGGAGAAAAGTATCTATAACTGAACAGGAATGCAGCACAGGTGATGGAAAGACTGAAACAACTATTGCATGTGCAGTTTGCCCTTTTAGCCTAATGAGAAGGATTAAGTTCAACTACTTAATGACCACAGATCATGTGGTCATGCTCTGTGCTGCTTTATTGTGTACATAAATTATGGTTTACTGCACTGTATGTAACATACAGCTTATTGCAAATCAGATTTATTTACATGTGCAAAAGAAGAGATAGCTAGACAATAGCAGCTATCATGCACGATGAAATAGCTTAGGAGCATCAATTCATGACAGAGTCTCTGTGTGTTTCAGACTGGGTTGTGTAGGAGCTGGATGCAGAATTAAGCCTCCCTGCTGGAAAAGCTTTCCTCAGCACTGTGAGCTCCTGCACTGTGAGCTATCTCAAGGTCCCAGAGACCTGCAGATGTTGGGTGAGAGGCAGCAAGCATTGTGAGCCATTGCCTAGCTGGGGAGAATACAGCTGGCGTGCACAGGAAATGGACCCTGTCCCATACTCCATTTGAAGGACACCAGACAGACATCAAATAAGTGTCTGAGCCATAAATTCCCTACAAAACTTCCTTACTCTGGCTGCAACTTACTATTTATCTCCAGCTCTCCTCCAGAAGCTCATAGCCCCTTTTTCATATTCAGCCTGGCTTCCCAGCCCTCCATTTCCAGTGACAATACTGCAGTGGCTCCTGTCCCATGTTCACTCCTTTTGATTCTTCTTCCAGCTTCACAAAGAGTCCCTGCCTCTAGGAAAATGCCTGAGCACATCCTGATCTTTCTGCTTCTGCTCTCTGTCTTTGCAGGACAAAAATAATGATGATGATGTCTCTTTTCCTCCAAAACACTCTCAGATTCTTGTCTGACATTCATTTCATCCTCAGTCAAGCACTTGCTGGAAACCAACACACCTCTGAATGCTAGGGGTTTTTATTTTCCAGCCCCAAAGATACCCTGTACAGTAAGTACAGCAATTCAACTCTGGAGACAGGTTATGAAGGTGATGAAAGCACAAAAAACACACCAAAAAGTTTTTGGTCAGAAGTCTTGAGTTTAGCCTTATTAGATGGATATTCTCAACATCCTGTCCTGAGGCGTTTAAGTAGTGATGGCACCATCATGTGTTCTTCCTGCACACTCTAGGTACCAAACCAGGAATGAAGACTGTTCAGAGCGCATGTCAGTTGCAATGGACTATTTTTGTGACAGAGAATGCACTGGAAGTCTACTTGCATACATAGTCATTTTCCAAAGCCAGAGAAGGCTGCCAGGCTTGCTTGGATTTACCAGCATAGACTCAGTCTCAGCATCTGTCTTTTCCCTAGGATGTGGCAACCGCAAAGCTAAGAAAGGTTCAGATTGCATCCTCTGGGAAGGTGGAAGTGTACATACTGAATATTTCCTTCCCACTTGATCTTCCCAAGGTCATTTGAAACAAATCAGCACAACTGACTTTATCCAATCTGTTTGGGATAAGTAGGAAAACTGTTAGTTTCTTCAGTAGAATTTCTTTGATCTTAAGGTTACTTCTGAAGGTTGCTCAGATTCTTCAAGACTGCTTCAGCTATGGATCATTCTCTGTGTAAACATATTGTTTTTAGTATCATTCAGAATTTGCTTCCCAGTTCACACTGAAGTTTAGAAGCAGCTGAATGCAGCTTTAGATACGTATTTTAAAGACAAAAAATCTTTCATCTCAGGCCTGCAGTTACATGTGGAACAAAATGTGTGGCAGATAAGAATGACTAACCCCATCCTCCTCACTTCATTATAATTCAGGAGTGATACAACGTCACAGTTTATGACCAGCATAAGACTAGTATCACAAGAAGAACAACAGGCCCATAACTGAGTCTGACTTTACCGCCATTCAGGCTAAACAGCCTTTGCCAGTCCCAGCTGCACCATCCACAAAAGGTGCAATCTCCAGTCCCTTTACCTACCTGTCACTGCAGCAGTTACTGTCCTTTCACGAAGTCCTCAGGTGTCCTTAGCACATTGCACATGAGTAGCTAAAATTACTTAAATTGCAGGACTTGGCTAAACCAATCTATTTTGACTGACATCGTTCAAGGAACTTTTACTTACGCTGATCTTTCAGGAGATTGAGAGGAACCTTCAGAAGGTAGATAGCAATCTGTGGTTGAAAATGGAAACGTCTTGTGTCTTTGTGTCGAATGCAGACACTAGAAGACAAAGCGGTCTGAATTAGATGCATTCAAAAAAAAAAAGAAGCCTACCATTACTTGCCAGCTTCAAACACAGATTCAGATTTATCCTCAGCATTTGATTTTCCTAGTCAAAGATTAAGTGGAAAAGAAGACAAGTCACAGAATAACTTCAGGTGGAAGTGACCTATGGTCACTTGACCTCTAGTCCAAGCTCATGCTCATGGCAGAGGTGCTTTCAGAATCAGATCCAGGTGCTCAGAGCCTTTACCAATTCTGAATATATGCAGGAAAATGTCCTTCTCATCCCAGCCTTGAGGATCTGCCTTCCCCAACTGGAAGACGTCTTTCCTGGAGTACCACCTCCTGCACCTTTGTACCACCTGTAGTTGGAAGCTGCGAGGAGAGGAGGTGCAGGGCAGGTCGCCATGCTTGAGCCCTGCTACTCTTCCACACCCCATTTGCTACTCTTCAGAGCCTGTTTTGGCTTTAATAGATGCTGCTTACCTCCCATTGTCTGAACTTCCTTAGGCCACTGCATCTGCTCCCAAGAGGAGCTGAGGCTGTGGGGAATGTGGGGAGGAAAAAAGCAGGCTCCAGATAAGCAGAGCTCAGCTTTTCCCTTCCTCTCTCCTCCTGCCTCAGGCAGCACAAACCTGCTCATTGCCCTGGTTGGAGTAGTGGCTCAAAGTGGTGGCAGTGGCTGAAGAAAAGGCTTTAAGGCAGGTGGAGGAGAAGGTGGATGCACTCAGGGACTGGTAGTGTCTATCTGCCATCTCAGAGTTTCCTCGGGTTGCTTACAGCATTCCTGGCATCTGCTGAGCCAAGCAAGGAAAGCAAGACACCTGGAGGAAGCAGCAGTGGTGGCAAGTGACATAACCTCTTTTAAAAGGCCTAGTAAAAGAGGGAAGGGGAATATGACCAAGCCTGAGACCTCAAAACAGCACCTTTCACATATGCCTTTCTCCTCCCAGATTTATTTCTAAACATTCTCCTTAAAGTGAGCTCAACCCTCAGAGGGGAAGAGGCTTACAAAGGTGTGAATTAAAGTGCCATGCTACAGGTGGGGTCTGCCACTTCTCTCTCCCTAAAATACACCTACTGACTCACTGATATGCCATTTATCACTGTCACCCTGTTTACAGTTCAGGATCTCTCCATCATGTACCCAGTTTATAAGCTCAGGAAAGACATAACTGTGGTGCCAGGATCTTATTTGCTTGCTTTTATCCCCCGCTATTGCCAGTATAACTGTCTTAAAGGGAAATCACACAGTACTCCTAGCCACTGAAATCCTCCACTCTTACTGAAGACAAATGTACATCTTCAGATGCTGGAAGACAGCCTCTTCTGAATCAGAGTCTGAAACAGACTCATATTCATCTGTATTTCAGACTAACATGACATCAGTGAAATCACAGCCCAGACTGAAAGGTTTGGGTTTGTCTGCTAGCTGCTGGCAAAAGGATTGGTGAGTAGGTACCTTGCTACAGGCCAAATGTACATTGCTGACTCAGGCACAGAATGGGATTTTCAAAGTGCTTGAGGAGCTCACATCCCAGATGAAACTAGGACTCATACCCACAGCCTCACTCAGAGCTTTCTTTGGCGTCAATAGCAGATAGGGCAGAAGGTCTGAGTTTTCAGATTCGCACTTTTGTGTCCTGTCCCTTAGACACTTAACTGAAGGAAAATGTCACCCATAGCCTTAAGACACAAGCAAAAGTAGGCAGTACTTTATAACCACAGACTAGCACTGCGACTTCAGAGCTGCTTACAAATGTGCTTATATTTTGTCCTTACACTGGTCTAAGAGTAAGGAAAGATTATCAAAAGGCGAGTCACTGGAACACAAATACTTAATCTAAACTGAAGTCACAGGTTTATGGCAGAGCTGGATCTTCTTAGATCTTTGGCTGTGTTCTCCTGGGTCCAGCCTTACCTGGACTCTATTTCAGTCTTAGACATGTGTGAAGGTGACCAGAGTACTGCAAGTTTGTACAATGAGTGTTATCAGCAACAAAACTGCTTTGAGGAGTCAATTGTGCTCTTTCATGCTGTCAAATCCCAACCCACTTAAGGGTTTATGGCTCAAAAACAGGAGAGAGGCAGGCACTGGGTCAGCAGGCACAAGTGAGCATAACTCCATCAACTTTTTGCTAGGTACATTATTTGTATCTAGTTGGAGATCGACCGACTTAGAGAATGACTTACATGTGGCTATGAAGTTAACAAAAATCTTATACCATCAGTTTTAAGGAATGTAGCTGAAAATACTTTCCTCCTTTTCTTTAACTTCTATTGGTTTTACCTCAAATTTGACGTATACTTTTAACTATCAGTTGAACAGTTAATTCGAAGATGACAAGAGCCAGGGCAAAAGCCAAAGAGGATAAGCCATGAAATCAAGTCCCATGGGATTACTGAAGAGGACAGAACTGGACAGTTGTCTGGCGCAAAGTGCCTTCAATCCTTTGAAGTCATTGACTTCCATCTTCCAAGGCAGTTCTTGTTCAAGCCTCTCATCAACTGTTTGGGACCTACTGCCAGGATCACAAAAAGTCCCTGGGCTTTAACTGGATCTCAAATGTAGCAAAAAAACTCCAAAACAAAAAAAAACAAACCCAAAAGCTAGATGAAACTTTCCCCATTCTGTGAAATGCAGAGAGATCAGAGAAAGGGGGAATAAACAACCTATTTTTTCACCACCACCAAGGAAGGCTGAGAAGGGACCACCGCTCCTATGAGAGCCAAAGCCTCTAAGAGATGCAAAATAGCTTGTGGCAACCCTGAAATTGTCTTGCAGTATTGTTGTCCTCAGATTGCCTGAACGGATGATGAAACCACGTTGCATTAGCTCTGCGGCTCACTGCAGGCATTGAGCTATAGCTCCACAGGCTGTCATTATGTGTAGAGCTGCCTCCTGCCCATGCTGCCTACATCTTCAGGGCAGAGTATTGGAGATAGTTGGGGGCCAAACTTTTAGCTGGCATAAATTCACAGAGCCCCACCAGCTTCCCTGGGACTCCATTGATTTACAGCTGCTGAAATTCTGGCCCCCGCTATGCTTAAAATCTGAGACAGGCTTTCATTGGACACAAAAGAATACTCTTTGGGACACTATGAAACCTGTGCTGTGTGCGAGTGAGGAGCTAAACGATTCCCAAGATTTTCTGTGAGACATGTACAAGCACACATTGTGCACTGAGCGTGAGCAGGCTCCACCAGACACACAGACACAGAATACGCTGCCTGGGATGTGCCAGGGTGAAGAAGAGTTTTTTAAGTCACTTCATTTTTACTGGAAACTCTCGCCAGTCCTCCCACATATAACGCACTTTGCACTCCTCGTAACCAGCATTGTCTGAACTTGTGGTATTTTAATAAACGTTCCTGGCAAGCCAAAGACGCTCTAAGACACATCACCTTTGTCCAGAGGAGGATCTCAGCTGAAACGAAGTCCAGAGAGTGTGACCTCTGCTACAAACCAACACATAGGTATGTTAAATGAGTTCCTATTAAAAATAACTGCTCTTCCTACTGCCTGGAGTACAAGGGGGCACAGGCTGTTTAGAGAGTGTACATGAGGGTGACAGATCACAACAAAAAATCCTTTCACTGTATGCAGAGGAAAATGAGGCAGCACAAATGAATGCCTCTTTTTTATTTCACAGGGACAGGTTGGCAAAAGCAGATTATTGGGTTTGGGCGGCATGGAAAAGAAGAATTTTCTCTTTTTTTCTGGAATCCCGATTCATCTTCATTATTCAGTCACTCAAGCTTCCTTGGAAACAGAGTGCCACTGAGTTATTATGGCAGTCATAGATGAATTCAGCAGAAAAATACATGTATAATAACGAAAGAAAGTAAAACTGCTCTCCTTGTGCAGCCCTACTGAGAGACAGCCAGACAAAAGCATGAAAAAATTGACTGTCTGGCCAAGAATGAAATTGCTGGCAAGTCTGGTTTCAACCCTGCTATTAGCTTTCTTGCAGCTGCTCCAACTACCCAAGCAGTATTGAGATAAGTGCATTTTCTGAAGTCCTTTTTTTTTTTTTTTAATTGAGGGTAATATATTTATTTGCTTATTAGCCTATTCCTGATTAGTGCCTCATCTGAAAAAACTTGAGAGCTAACAGTCAGCCACCCTGAAAACAAGCAAACAAACAACAAAACAACAAAACAACAAAACCAACAAAACCCAAGAGAGAAGGCAATGTTCCTGCATTTAGGGATGAATGTCGTGCTTCCTCTGTAGGCAGAGCCCTCTCCAGCTGTATTGCACATGGGGGAATTCTGCAGTGCCAAAGGGGCACGATACAGGCAGCTGTGCAAGTGGGGAAGCTGGGAGAGGCAATGCTTTTGCAAACTCCCTCCTTGATGCTGTACACTTGTGTAACAGGCGGGTGGGCAGGAGAAAGCCTCAGAGGTGGATCTGCATCCACTCGGCTATCACCCTAACACCGCAGTCACCTCAATGGCACAAGGGGCTGCAAGTGCAAATGTTGTATACTCATGGAAGGAAAAGGGGTTCCCTGGGTAAAGGCTCACATCTTGCTCCTGTCCTAGGAAGATCGCTACTGAGTGCTGATGGATCAGGTCAAGGGAGGTCACACTCAGGGTCCAGACCGCAGGAGCATATTTTGAACTTGATGCAATGATAAGGCGTGACATTATGCTACCCTTCAGCTCGCTCTCTTCACAGGCATGTCCTTAAGGTTTCCTTTCTTCAGAGGTGTAAAGCACTTCTGTTGAAAGCCTAGTAAAAGAAGGTACTGTCTAAGGGTGGAACAGAAAAGGTTATGCAGGATTTGCCAAGAAAGTGCCTGCGCTCTTCTTGTTCCAAAACACGGCAGGCTGAGAAAAAAACTGAGAAGTTTCAAAAGGCATCCAGCGATTGTTTTTTAGGAAACAAAAGAAGCACTTATGGGTTAGCTTTTCCAAGTTGCTGCATTAGTAGATACACTAAACAGACAGCTTGATCCGGATGAGTCACACAGCAGAAGAGGAACAATGACCTGTGTGTTCCTCCAGTACAAATTATTCATTTTTCTCTGTCAATAAAGGCTTTTTTTTTTTTTTTTTTTTACATATAATTGCATTTGGGCAGCCAATCGGGAGGGTGTGGCTATCAGAAGATCAACCCCTCCCCCAGGGAGTCGAATATTTGGTGAGGTGTCAGAATTTCAGGATGCCCTAAGGCAGGCCACGGCATCTTAAAATAACTTAAACACACCTCGTATCATGCCTGGATGTTGAATCAGCCCAGAGATGTCAATCACATACTGCTGTTCCACAGCAGTATCACCTCAGTTGCTCTGATCCTCACTTTTGAACTTACAACTTCACTTCAAAAGAATCAGGCGGGAGCAGCAGTGTATGTGTGTGTGCCTATATGTGTGTGTATGTCTGTAATTCCCTAGTCTCCACAATAACAATTCCACCCTTTGAGCCTCCTTGTTGGGAAACAGCCCTTGCAGAACACCAAGTTCCTCTTTCACAACAGCTAGCTGCTGAAAGGAGGCGGCACAACTTGGCAATGGCAGTAGGAGACAGCAAACCTGGGCCTTACTCTTAGAAGTTTAAAGAGCTTCTTGCTACTGTCAGTACACCGATTTCACCCCACCAAGCTTGGCTCATCTAACTTGTTCAGAATTAACTGCTCACCTCAAAGGTTTCAGTTCTTTTAGGGCTTGGTTGAGACATTAGGTCTGGTTTTCAGTGGGCCTAAAATTTTCTCTGGTATTACATTAAACTGTAGTGTTGCTGTTGCTGTGATGGTTATTTATCTGCACTGGAATATTTTCCTGCAGATTGTGATCCTGAAGTGCTGGATTCATATGTGCTGTAAATCCTTACCAACTTTAGTTAACTGCTCAGCTTCTCTGGAGAAAGTATCTACACACAGCACACAGAAATAAGCATTCGGAATAGATGCTGTTTATTAAAATATCTGCCATACTCCTTCATACTTTGTTTCATCCACCTGTAAACTAAGCCTGAATACAGACCTGTATAGAATACTGCAGAATGCACAGATGGGTGCAGAGCACTTTGTAAGTGGAACACAATGCTGTGTTGCATTGCTTTTCAATTTAGGAACACACGATATTGTCTGCTTCATCTTGCTGTTATGGCATCCCTGAACTTGGGGTCTAACAAACTGCATGGATTCCCACTGAACCAAGTCCAAGAACTGACTTGAAAACACACAAAAAAACCCAACCTCAGATTATTTTGTTATCACTTCTGGGATATGAATAATCCATTTACATATTAAGGTAAGTTTTGGAAGTCGGCTTCACGCTTTTGTCGTGCGACTTGGAGGTCCCCAGGTTGTCGGACTTGCCTTATTTTTGCCGACCACTAGGTGGAAGTGCTGTTCCATCGCAGCCCTGCCATCCCGGAGCCCTTAGAAGAGGCAGCCAGGACGAGAGCAACCCTTGACAAAATCGTTTTCATGTGGAAGCTAAAAACGAGGAACCAGAAGCCCTGGTGCCCTTTTTTTCCAAAGTAGAGATTCAGTTCCAGTGCACACAATATCGCAGGAAACATACGTCAAAATCAACATATAATGAAATCATAACAACAAGGCTTGCGACAGCAAGACATAAAACCTGGAATGTGCCTTCAAGAAGGAGAGACAGAGGAATTTGTCAAGCATACATTTATGAATTATTAGTAATTATAATGCACTTTCAGAGGAGTGGGAAGAACCTGGGGAAACGAACAGGCTTTCTTGGCATTTCTCAAATGCCAAAAAAAAAAAAAAAAAAAAAAAGCCAAAAAACCACCTTTTTTACTCCATTTGCTCTCTCCCAATTCCCAGCTTCCAGCCTCTGCCTATAAGCCTACTTTAGCACAAGGTAACTCTATATCTCCTTCCTCTGCTCTTTCTGAAATGAATTATCTCTTCTAGCAGCTGTCCAAGGCAGTGCCTGTCAGATAGCAAGCTATGTAGCCAAAGTCCTTTGCTAAGTTTGGCTGTCCAACAGCCTCACTCAGAGCTGACCTAGTAAAACCAGACAAACAGCTCACGGCCATATACCCCCTCCATGTCACCTTCTCCCCCTCCCTTATTTCTGCCTTCAGTGCCCTCACTCTGTCCCCTCAGCAATTTAAGTTTGCTCACTCTGAAGTCCTGGCACCACCAGGCACCTCATGTGTCCCACATGGGCCAAATGTAGAGCAGGGTAATCCTGAAGGGAGGGACAAGAAAAATGGCAACACAGGAGGGTTAAAGGCAGGCTGAGCCTAGCAAGCATCGTCTAGACTTTCAGTCTCATGATTCAGTGTGTCTGATGTAAAACTATTTAAATAAGTTATGTAAATAGCATGGCAGACAAATAGATTATATAATATAACCAAAGCGAGATAAGGCTCAGGCCCCAATCCTTCCCTGAAGTGAGGCTGCTTTATGCCATCCTCACAATGCAAACAGCCCTGAGGCCAGAAGACCCAGCCAAGGGAGGATCACCCCAGTACAAGGAGATAGCCTCCTGGGTTGCAATCAGCACAGCAGCTCCTACACAGCTCTTCCTCCATTTCCAAAGCCAAGCAAAGGGACATTAATGAGAAATGTCAGTATCCAACTGATCTCTGCTAGCATGTTAGCACCTCAACGACATTGTCATTTGGGATCATTTGGAGTAGCCTTCCTCTGAGCTACACTGGAGGGTTTGCCTTCAACTGAGCCAGCTGGAGACTGTGACCAGGGACAGAAGCGGATGGATAGTAAAATGAACAAAATTTTTCCTCACCTCTTCACCTTCCGGCAGGGTTAGCCTCAAAAATAGAGCTGAAAATGGCCCATTGGGTAGAGAAACACTTCCCTCTCATTACCTTGTTACCACCTTTAGCATATTCATCTGGGTTTTCCCCACTTTTAAACTTCCCAAAGGCATGTCTGCACCACAGCAATTGCATACAGGATAGGCCCAACTGAGCTAGCTTCAAATCACCTTACTTGGGGACTGATAGCAATGTAAACACAGGAGCACAAGTCTTGCTACAGGCTGCAAAACCTGCCAGAGAAGCCAGCCCTGTGCACAAGTAGTCAGTGCCTGCAAGACCATGGGCAATTGCAAGGCTGGCTTAAATTTGTTGACAGGAGCAGGAGTTGTTGCAGTGCAAATGTGCCCTTGTGTAACGTAATTTCCACCAGCTCCTCTAGGACACCAGGCTTCCCCCCAACACTGTTTTTATTTCACAGTGAGTAACACCAGTTTCTTGACATTCCCCCTCTCTTTTCCTTTGAACATTCAGGTCTGACCTGGCTGTCCCTACTCTAAAATCAACATGCGGGCAAGTTTAAGTAAAGTTTAAGTAAGGACTGTGCTGCTGGCACTTTCTGCAGTACCACACCCTCTTGCCTCTTCTTCCCATTCAGCATTCAGATCACTTGTAACTCTCCTGACTACACCTCTTTTATGTTTTTATCTTTTCTCCTTTTTCTTAAGTTACCTGGTATCTGCTCAATCTAATTTTCTCATCCATTTTGAATGGGACCAGCAGGTTCTGCTTCCAGATATATATCCTGACCCACAGATTATCTTTGCAGTTGCATGACCATGTCAATTAAGGACAGTATACTTAGGTTTTTTTAATCCAGGAGAGTTGAACCATCCAGGGGCAGGTTTATTCAGGTATAAATATGCTTTGTACAGGTACAACATAGTCTCCCTCCCACATGGTAATACAACTGAAGCCAGCACTGGCCTTTTTTCTATACATGCATCAAGCATGCGTGGGTTTTGTACACACACAAAACCAAGGCAAGTATGCATGGGGCCTCCTCCTCTCAGACACAGACACTCAGTGGTGGGCAACAATTTAATGCACCGTCTCTCAGCTTGCAGATGACGGTAACCAGCTAAAGGCAACTTGAACAAGGAACAGATTTACTCAGACTTCCTCTACTCCTACCTTCTACCCAAATTAATGTTGGAGTAGATAAGGCTGGAGAGCATTTCCCTTCCTTTTTTTAAACCTTTCCTTAGCTTAAATGATCTGACTCATCAGCAACTAGAAGATGACAAAATGTCTATTCCCCTCACCTTCTCCTCCCCCCCCTCCTCAAAGATGTCTGGATATCCTGAAAAGTGCTGTAATCCGTTCTGGTATGCCAG
>JANRGW010016927.1:2784-20733 GCA_024733675.1 Psilopsiagon aymara | reverse complement strand
TCCCAGGCCGAAAGTCAAAAACACAGTGCTGCACCAGCTACCGAGAAGGGGAAAAATGACTGCTACTGCTGAACCCAGGACAACTTTTCATTAATTATTTAGAACCAAGTTTCATCCTTTATCTCACAAATTAGTGAGAAATTTCTGCTACCATGGCCTTTATTCTAATTTCCTCAAATGAAAAAAATAAAATTCAAGTGAGCTAAACATTAATAGAATATCATAGAAACAACTATAAACTCCACCGCATTCTGATAAGGAGACTTGATAATGCTAGACATACAAAGAGAAGATTCATTGCAACACAAATTATGGATGCTCATTTTGGCTGCTTATAAACATTTGAATGTTATCACTGGCCTGGCATTCCAGCATGTCATGCGATTTCCAATTCATTTTGGCTATCAAGATGCAAGATGCACAGAGAAGCTTTCCCTAAACACACATCTTTGTTAGCATGGTGAAAATGTATAAATCACATTATTTTTTTTTTTTTCTCTATTGTATAAAACTAGCGGTTTGGCTTCATTGCCCCTTTTGTCTCTAACATACATTTTCCACTTTTATAGCAGTGACTGTCTGTTTCTCAGTGTCAAGCCAAAGAATTTCTTCCCATTCTTTCTAGTTTGGTTAGCTTTTGTATCTTGCTAAAAGCTATAGGTATTCTGAATATATTGGGAATAAAGAGTGAACATATCTCAGTAACTGATGCTAATGGATAAATTAATGCTAGAAACTAATCTCTAAGGCAAAAATTATTTCTGAACCATTTTGTTTCTGTCAATGTATGAGGCAGGAGGTACAGAAGTGGGGTGTTCGTCCATGATGTATTTATACAGCCAAAACTCAGCTTTGCATTTATCTGGCATGCATTTCATTCTGTGAAATATCTTAGTTTATGGCACATGCACATTAATGAAGACTCAGTCTTCAATATATCCATGAGTATACATTGTTTTCTGTTCAGATGGAATATGTCTTCTTGGTAAAGAGTTTTATTATGGCAAAATAGAAGAAACGTTGGCCTCAGTCTCCTTCAAACTAATGCAATCAATCTTTTAAATATTCTGGATTCAGGACAGAAGTAGTTTGAATTTCTTATAAGAAATCTGTCTCTAGCATGGAAAGTAAGTACAATACAGATAATTTGTTTATAACATGCTTTGTTGATATGCACACCTAGCAGCTCATCAAAGTACTTAAGCAAAATTAGTCCAAATTTATGTATGTGTAAATGAGATAGAGCTGTGGTCAACTACATAATTTCTATGATGGTTGTGAGGTACTAGCTATGTGCTGTGCAAAAGTGTATTCTGTGAACCATAGATCGAATATACCTCAGATACTGAACAAAGCAAGGGTCTGTAAGATATCTGATTTTTGACTAGGGTACTGCAAGTAAATGTTCCCATTAAATCAATCATGACAAGTTATTTAAAAATTTTTATTACAAAAATTTGAAAAGTACTGCATTGAACACAACTATATAAATAAACTGTTATCAAAAGACGCATGAAATGCAGAAAGGAACTCACATATCTAAGATTAACGAACTCCTTGAAATTTTGAGTGCCGAATCTGTGATTGCAGACCAGGTAATGACAATGTTGTTCTCTACATCAAGTTCAAAAGGAAGCATGGTAGCTAACTATGCAAGCAAATAAGAAAACACAAAGGGTTTATTTCTGTAATTTAACTTAAGTACTTGACTTTATCCATGTCATGCCCCCACTGTTTTCACAAGGCAAAACAGACATGGCTTAGAGAAAGCTCTTCAGCAGATGAAAAGTGTGAAAAGAACACAGAATAAAGATGAAAGGAAATGCTCTCTCACAGATCATGCTCCAGAAAGAGTTTATCTTTTAGGCTGGAAGTAGGCGAGGAGCAGGATGGGCTTAGAGAAATGTTCATTGATTTGCAATGACAATAAGGAAAGTTAGTCCTTATTAGGACTAGCTATTAGTCTTTATTAGCCAGTTTGTTAGTTAGAACATTCTTAGAATGGAAAAGAGATGAAATCTTTATCTTTAGTGGTGACTGCACAAAGGAGTTAAACATGAACATGGAAAGACAGAACATTTTGAACAATCTTTAAGGAGAGATGTTTTGGTCAATATTATCAATGTTCTGGCTCAAGTGAGGCATGGATACAGTTTAGCTCACATTTTACCTGAATGTCCTTCAAGTATAATATTTCTCTTTTTTTTTTTTTTTTTTTTTTTTTGGTCAGTTGTTGATTGATATCTGGAGAAAATCCTGGAAAAGGCATATGATATTTCTTTGAATATTCTTTCAGCAGCCAATGAATTTCCTGGACCAAAAATGGTGCTTCAAACATCAGTAATGATGCTGGTGACTGGCATAAAACATACGATCATATTCAAAATCCTTTTCAAAGATATTCTTCCTTTAACCCAGATTTGTTTTTTCTTGACTTTCAGATTTCTTCTGTATTAGGAAAATACGAGCAAGTTATGTCAGCACAGAAAGTTCTAGGATTCATATTTGCAATTTGATCACAGATGAAGGGAAACCAACAAAGCAGCATGACTGAAGCTCAAAGAATGGGAGCAACCACGAAGTGAATAATAATTTCAAGGAATAAATTCTATGCAACAGCTAAAGCACATCTGAGAAAAATGTTTACATAGTAAGATAGATAGTTAAGTTGTTAGGAAAACCACCATGAATCCATCTGTTTAACAGCAAGCGCAGAGGCTTTTTGTAGTTGGTAATGGTTTAGAGAAAATAAAATTAAGCAATTTCACCAAAACTGAAATCCATGAGGTGCACACTTTCAAAGATAATCCACAGATATAGTTTAAATGTTAATAATGAATCCGAAGAAATTAAGTTGTCAAATGGGAAGAATAGAGTCATGAGTGTTTAATAAGCACAAATCTCAGTTTCCACAGTCTTTCAATGATCATATGAATATAGGCAGAATGAACAGACTTTGAAGTCAAACACCTATAATTTGGTGTGTTAAATACAAGTGGGTCCCTTTGACAGCACAGAAAATGTCTAAGAGAAACTAAACGTTCTTGATTTGTTTCCATAGTGGGTTAGCTATCATAATTTTAAATCCTAATTTACTGTATATGTTTGTATAAATTTACTTTTTAATGCTGGTGTATTTGTAAGAGAAGGAAATTTGTGGAGCTGCACTTTTAGCATGTTCTCCCACAAGCTGTCTGTAACAGTCTCTAACTCACTGGTGTTGAACAGCCAATATTAAGGCTTAGGCTCTGTGTCAGACTGCTGCTGTGCCACTGGCTTTGAGTAGTTTCTGGATAACAAAAGAATCTTCTAAAGAAATAGGAAAAAGCAAAAGTGTGCTGACATCTGTTGCCAGCAATGACTGAATCTCCAAGATATATTGTCAGTTTACCTGAACTTTTCTGATGCTGCTGCTACTATTAGTAACAGCACTAGGGTTGGTATTATAATTAGTTTAGATGTAGCTATAAGACCTTAGAAGCAAGTGAAAATCTTACTCTTCATGCTGGTTTTTGACAACCTATTATGACTTGTG
Organism: Psilopsiagon aymara; assembly: GCA_024733675.1. Classification (NCBI taxonomy): domain Eukaryota; kingdom Metazoa; phylum Chordata; class Aves; order Psittaciformes; family Psittacidae; genus Psilopsiagon; species Psilopsiagon aymara. The sequence continues at coordinate 17,198 of JANRGW010016927.1, read as the reverse complement.
GTGTTGTGCCTGAAGAGATGATGTTTCCACTTCTGGCTTTCCCCCGTTTGTTTATTTACAGTTTAACTGCAGTTGATGCCTGGTGCATGGCTTTATTGCATAAGGACCAATGGCTACAGGGACAAATTCAGTGCCTTTAACACAGGAGTGTGACTTCAAGAGAAGAACAAGCCACAGGAACAGATAAAGTGCTAAGGAACCAGCTACTAAGACCATTTTCTTGAAATAGTTTTAGCCATAAAAAAAGGCTGGAGTAAATAAAACCAGTAAAATAATAGAAGAGGTCCTTCTCTTTAGAATTAGCAACAAAGACTTATGTGAGAAAAGACAAAAACGTCAAAAAGATACCAAATACACTGCATCAAGAATAAGACCCTTTCCACAGCAGTGGTACACACTGCATTGATGAATTCAGGGGACCAATGCTTTGAAGAATCTGGAGTTCAAAAATTTAAAAAAAATACTCCTACACTATGATATATAGAATTTTTTATACTATTGAAGAAGCTTTACTTAAAAATACATAGCTTTTCTTGGCATCAAATATTTTTAGCTTATAGAATATAGGGTTTAATATTGGAAATAAAAAAAATATAAAATTGGAAGCAGCATCTTTACCTGTGGAATCTAGGTTGAGCAGCAGAACTCTGAGGCTGGGCTTGGACTCTGCCATTTTACTGCTCAAAGATTTACTGCTTATATGGCCAAATTGTTTCGCCTTTCTTTGCCTGAAGATTTCTTTATAACTGTAACAATATTTATTTTGAAATGTAGTGTTTTAAAGAAAAATTAATTACAAGACCTGCAATACCATGGTATACTGGGTTTGGTATATAATTTTAATAGGATGTAGTAGATAAACTAGAATATGGTGTCAATTTATCAATACTGCAGGTATTTAAACATGCTGCATAAATGTCAGCCTATTTTTCTTGCTTTTGCCCTGCACCAACGATAAGAGCCATTTCTGAAGAGTGAGAATTAAAAAGACGATTTTGATATGTTTGAGCAGTTTTGTGGTATTTGAAAAAATAAGAAACAACACATTTGGGGAATTAGCAATATAGGCATCTATACGGGAGAAAATCTTAACAAGTACACTTTGAATTCTCTTTATTTGGTATACTTAAGCCTCATTTTTTTAAATTAATTTCCTGTAGTACAGCTTTTTTGTCTTGTTGCCAGCAATACAGAGAGGACACTATGAGGCAGAAACGTCAGGGTTAGTCTTTACCACTCTGTCACATGATAGAGAGCTCCAACGTGTACCACCTTGCTCTACTAAGAGCTATTTGGGTAACCAAGAATCATGTGCCAGGGATGATGAAAAGCAAACTCACAATATCAGTCCTGTAATTGTGAGGACATCAGTCTCCTTTCCACCTTTCTTGAAACCAAACTGTCGAATAAAACCCCAGATATGCTATTTTGAAACTTCATTATAGAGATACTTGTATGTGAGCAATGTTGAAAAATTTCTAAAGGCTAGAAGCACATTCTTTATGGAAACAACTTTGTGTTGACACAAGATTAATTTCCTTTGAGCATCACCTTTTCCCTTGAGAAAATAAAATGATGTGATTGATATTGATTCAAAAGCATGTTCTCTTCCAAATAACATTTTAAAGTTAGAGCTATAAAGACATGTATAATTAATTAACAGAATAAAGTGAAATTTTGAATGGAAGACCTTCATGCAGCTGGGAAGAAACAGAAAAAGCATTTTTCATAAGGAACAATGTGTTTTATAAAAAGTTGGTTTAATAAAGAGACCCAGGCAAGTTATTCATAACATATAATTTATTTGACAGGTTAATTTTCTTTTCCTTCTTATGTGAACCAAAACAGATGCATATTTTTTTGTTTGAAAAAAGTAATTTGTTATTATAATTTTATATTTTAATGTACAAGGTGATTACAGGTTTTCAGGTACTGCAAATACTGTATTTGGCATTCTGATATTTCTGTATGAAGTTATGAGCATGTCCTATGAATTGCATCATGTTCCTTCAGTTTCATAAGTTTTCTAACAGAGCTCTGAGACATCTGTAATTTTGTGTTTCGAGCAATGTCCCATGCTGATTTAATATAGTTGGTCTGGGTACAACTGCTTCCATGTGCAAGTATTTCACGCTTGTGTGAGAATAAAACTTGAAGCGCTTGTTTTGGGCCTTATCCAAAAGAAATCAGCAAAAGACTTTTTCCATTGACTTCAGTGATGGTGGTTCACTGTTCCTGTGAGCATCTTGATGAGTGAAAACTCAAATACGTGGGTCATGAAGACAGACTGGCTGTGAAGAGAGTTGAACAAATACTTACCAGAATTTTTCTTAGCAAGCAGATTGATTAATTGTCCAGAATGATCTGAAATTCCAGTTGGTTTATATATTTTGCTTAAGTCATTCTTAAACTTAATGTATGTTATTCTGTGCCATCACTGTTACATTTTGTTTCAGAAGTGGCTGTAACTGTGAAATAAGAATAATCTTCAGCAAGTAACCAGGACAGTCCTGGTTTCTGGTAGTTTGTCAATTGCTCTTATCACCCCATACAATGAGGTGTCTGGGTGTGAAGACACTTTGAAAGGAAGAAATATCTTTGTTTTCACACAGGATATCTCTCTCCATATTATAATAGCCTTGGAAATAGACAATCCAATCATAACCTTTCTGGAAGCGCCAGCAAGGCCCTGCTCTTCCCATATCCCTGTGAGGTTCTGGTACTATTGACATAACATTTATTTTTCTGGGCTTAGATTGTAGTCTGGGGTAATGTCTCAAACCGGAGTGCCGTCCACTGGCTGACTAGATACCAGTGAGATTGCTTTCAGGCAGATTTGGCATGTCCTAACAGAACTCCTTGTTATGTGCCATTTTAATATATATTTGAATATTTAGAGAAACATGATATTCTGACTTATATTTTTACATGTAGTTAAAAAAAAAAAAAAAGCTACAAAATCCAATACTGCTTATTATCACACAGTGTCTGCTTAAGCATGATTTTATTTCATCCGTTTTTTTTGCAGAATGTTAAGTAAAACTGTCTGACCACAGCTTTCTCCATGACATTTTGAGGCCTTCAGTGACATGGACCTGAAACTATAAAGTTCAAAAGTGAAGTGTACTGACATTGCATTTATGTGCATTACACCTAACAAACCAGTGTTTTTCTGTCACTGTCATAGCCATTCTGGTTGCTTGCAAAGTTTTAAAGATATACAATCAAAACTGTGGATCAACCATTTAAAGTTAATAGACTTATGTAAGCCTCAGAGTTTTACTTATGATTCCTGAATGTGAGAAGAAAATATAACACAGAACATGGTTTTATAAATTCATGGTTCTTGGAGGCTTATTGAGAAACTGTTACTTAAACTCAAGTAGTGAAGAAGACTGTGAGAGGGCTGGGATTGTTCAGCCTGGAGAAGAGAAGTCTTCAGGGAGACCTTATTGTGGCCTTTCAGTACTTTTAAGATGCATATAAGAAAGATTTTTTTTAGCAGGGCCTGTTGAAATAGGATGAGAGGTAATGGTTTTAAACTAAAAAGGGGAGATTCAGACTGAATGTGAGGAAAAAATTCTTTACAGTGAGGGTGGCAAAATACTGGAACAGGTTGCCCAGAGAAGTGATGGATGTGCCATGTCTGGAGACATTCAAGGCCAGACAGGATGTGGTTCTGAGCAACCTGATCTAACTGAAGATGTCCCTGTGCCGTGGTTTATGCCCAGCCATAACTCAGAAAATAACACAGTCTCTCTCACCTCCCTCTCTTCCACCCCGCTCCCAGAGGGATGGGGAGGAGAATCAAAACAATGTAACTCCTACCAGCTGAGATAAGAACAGAACAGTAACTAAGCTATAACACAAACCAATGCTGCTACCACCAATAATAATAATGATAAGGGAAGAAACAAGGGAAGAAAATACAACCGCTCACCACCCACTGACTGACACCCAGCCCGACCAAGCAGTGACCTAACCTTTCTGGGGAACTGCCCCCAGTTTATATAGTGGGCATGACGTGCTGTAGTATAGAGTACCTCTTTGGTTAGTTTGGGTCAGGTGTCCTGTCTCTGCTACCCCCCAGCTTCCCCTCCTCCCTAGCAGAGCATGAGACTCAGAAAGTCCTGGGTCAAACTAAACATTACTGAGCAGCAACTGAAAGCGCTGGTATTATCAGCGCTGTTCCCAGATCAAAAGTAAAAACCAGCTACTAAGAATAAGAAAAAATGATTGCTACTGCTGAACCCAGGACACCCTGCTCATTGCAGCTAGGTTGGAAGCACATGACCTTTGAACGTTCCTTCCAACTCGAATCATTGTATGATTATGTCCCAGGAGACTTAGTTTGCTCTTTAGATAAAGTAAAAGGATTGCAGAGTAATGTCACAAAAGAGGCTACTCTTAAAATCAGTTACGGGCAAAACTCCACTCTGGTTGGATGTGTAATCAACTGTGAACATTTTGCTCCATATTTGCTATTTAAGCTGCTGCTGCGATTCTCATTCCTGCTTCAGTAACGAAAACAGAATCTGAGTTTGAAATATAAATATTCCTAATCTAATTGTAAAGCAGAAACTATTCTTGCACCATCTTTCTTGATTACACATATTAACAATTCACATCTTCAGTTATTGGACCAGCGTTATAACCTCTTTCTGTTCTATTTTCAGTCAGGTAGTTTTTAATAGTAAGACTGAAAATTTCGGTAATGGTACTTTTTTTTTTTTGTTATATCCTGCCACTAAAAGAAGACTAAGAATCTACAGGAGCAAAAACCTAAAAAAAAAATAAAATAAAATATTCTTCAACCAAAATAATATCAAGATCCCAATTTCAGCATACTTTTCTTAGTAGACCTTACTCCCTACTTTGCAGAAGCTGTACTTCCAACAACTTCCATAAATTATTACTTGACTTAAAAGAGTAGGGATATTTATTTTTATTTGAGTTGCGGCATTCACAGTTATAATAATTCATATTCTTTAAAATAAATAGTCTTTAGACTGACCTATGCTAAGACCTATGATTGCAATTAAGGCAGTATTTTAGTAGCTTTCATTTTTAGTAGCTAGTATATTTATTAGCTTTCATATTTCATGATATAGAATTATCCTGAAAGCTTTGAAGTCAAGTTACTTCATTGTTAAGTAGTTTTAAGAAAGAAATTTTCCTTCTAGCTCCAGCAAGGAATTGTAACTCAACAGTATTTCTAGATTTCATTCTCAGTGGCAAGCACTCTGTTTACATCTTAATTTCACCTTTATGTCTCAGGTGTTGTCTGTGTGTGAAATCAGTATAATAAAAACTTGCTTAACTCTCAAGTGCATCATGAGAATAAATGTTTGCAAAAGATATTTTCTCCATTAGCTGATCAGCATGCGTTTACCCACTCAGTAACAAACACATGGCTAACAAAAGTGGAGCAGTATTGAGCACCTGAGGGTATTCTGTGCAGACAGAGCAGGATCCTTGCCGCTACTCTTCCATTACAGCAGCTCAGGTTCTGGGGGCAGGAGAGTCCCAGGGACAGCTCGAAGGACCATGCCCTGCATCCTTACTAAATACCATGATGAAAAATTTTGCAAACTCAAAGGCATGTTTATGATATTTCTTTTTCTTCAGATATGGAAAATGCCAAGTACAATCAATTTTGATCAAGCTGTCAAGAGTTTACACCATAGTATTTGACCATGAGAACTATATTCAGAAATCCTGAGGAGATATATTTCTTCTTAAAATGCTGTTGGCAAATTTCTCATTACAAATAGCTGGCAGGGTGCTTCACAATCATTTGCTTTTATCATTTGCTTATAAATTTTATCTCTTTACATGCGTTACCTCTTTTAGTCATAGGTGCCAAAAGAACCAGCTTGACTGATAAGATGGGAGAACTGAAATATATAGATTGAATGCTTTTCAGCAAAATTATTTGATTTCTTTGCCTGTGACTTTCTTCATAAGGAAAGATTTAACTAAAAACAGGTTAACCATCTCTATGTTCTAATTTGAATGGCTGATCACTCTTTCTTTGTAAAGCCTTATTTTAGCACTCTTTTCTTCTTCCTTTCCAAAATTATTCTTGAAGCACCTGCCATGTTGATTTCATTTCAGTGTTGGGTGAAAATAGTTCTAGTTCTGAGGAATGATTCATATGTGCATACAGTTTGTCAAGCACAAAAAGTTTCTTAGAAACGAAAGGTTTTAAATAACTGTAATCTCTCATTGCAATAAAATGTAACTCTACCAAGTAGAAAACAAATCTATCTTTCTCTTTCTTCTTGATATTTTCCTCAGAGTTTACATTGCTGGTACAACTGTACTTAAAGATAAGCAGCCCATAGACTGAGTCCAAATTCTTATCTGAAATCCCTTTCATAACATATGCAGAAAATAAGTGTATGCCAAAAATATTCCTGACATGATTTTAGTGCTTTTAATTTTGTTTGTGTTTGTATTTGTATTAATTCCTTAATGTAAAACAAACAAAAAAATTTACAACACCTTTTCCAAGGAAAGTATTTATTTCCTCTTTTTTTTTTTTTGTTTCTTTTTTGTCCTTCAGTATTATTCTGTCTGGAGAAAAATGCATGTTTTCTATTGAAGCGAAGCTCAGTGTTCGCTGCAGATAAAACTACTGAGTCTAGTGACCTTGAACAAAACTATTTTATACCTACTTTCTACCTAATCATTTAAGCAGGGCCCAGATTTGAGCACAATTCCTCTTCAAATCTAATCCTCCTGAATGATGGAGCTGCTATCTTGAAATCAGCCTAAGCTGAGATATGCATTTCCTTCTAGTGAGCTTCTTATCTTCAAGTTAGTAGTTGCATGCATATCTATCTGTGTGTTCTGCTTGGAATAACATTCACATCTTAGAAAAATTTATTTTAAGAAACCTTCTAACGCCAAGAGGGGGAACAATTTGCCGTGTTATAGGATGCAACAGTTTGCATCAACAAGCCAAAATAAAAGATAGTTTTCCCGTCTAGGCATTTGTTCCTAGGACATCTTTACTTTCATTGATTAACTGGTATTAGAGTTCCCAGGCTGTGAAATGACACACCTGGCAAAAAACAGTCAGGGGCAGCAGCAACACCCAGAATAACAAGGGACACTTCAAAGCTAACATATACAGTGGTACATATAGGCTTAATGAGATGATGTGTCTAAAGAGCCAGTGAGCTTTAAATAGTTGATTAACACTTCCTTGAAAGTAATTTCTTTCGTAGATCTCAGCCAACTGAAAGTTTTTACTTTTTAGTTTCCTTTGCTCTGATTTTGCCCAGATTTAAGATTACCAAAAAGGTTTCTGAAACATTAGCACACATGTATATCCAAATGCAGTTTGCTGATTAAAAAGAATTTTAATAAATCAATCCTTATACAGTACAGCTTCTTGACATGCAACTAGTTTAAACATGCTCAAGTAAAATTAGCAGCTTCTCCTGACTTCCATGTAATAATATAAATCAAACCTGTCAGAAAACCCAGTCTGCATTAGGAAGGACTTTGGAGAAGGCTGCAAAACAAAAAGTGTTTTGAATTCAGTTTTAATGTGATACCTTTGTAAATACTTGTCTTAATAATAGATACTTTTTTTTTACAAGACACAAGTAATTGTGCATTCATAGTTATACAGTACCAATACTTCCATTTTACATAGGATTTGCTCTGTATGTATAGAAGAACCGAGGAGAAAATTTTCACAGCTCTTGAAAGGAGGTGAGCTTAAGAAGTGCGTCTGCTACTTTGGAGGTGTTAGAAAGCACACGGAGAATACGCACAGCATGGTACTTCTGTTTATCCCAAAATAATATTGAATATACTGTTTGTAGACATGCAATACACCATACATAGACTGGCTTTTACCAGACAGCCATAAGTGCAGGATTTCTGAATGTCTAATATCTGGGTAGGAGGTTCCCAATATGCAAATGGACATAGAGAAACCATAATACACCTGAAACAACAAGATAGGTCTGGGGAAGCAGGGATGCTTGTTTTACGGCTGGGAGAGCCAAAGTCACATGCAAAGCATGACTGAAAACAAAACAGTCAGCTTGAACACAAACCATGACTTCCATGCTTCCAAATAAAAACCTAGAAGTGCAAAGTAGAAACTGTTCCTGTATGGAAAGATGACCATTAACAAATAAAGATAAAGGAAAATGAAAAGAAATTCCTTAAACAGCTTATTGTGAAGCTGAGTGAAATGCTGTAGCTAAGAATGCTTCATGATAAAACTGAACAACAGATGAAGGTGCCTGAGGATTATGATCTACAAATGAATGAAACTGGAATATAATAACAAGTTTTTACATCCAAACCCGATACTAATGTTACGCAGCTGGGAACCCTGGCATCCACACACAGCACTGGAATCATAAAAGACTTGCCATCTAGAGCCAGGATCATTTGTGGGACATGTGATTCAAGCCTTCAAGAAGGATCGCTGCGAGACAGGTCTAGCTCCACAGAAATATCTTTAAACAGCAAACATGGCTGAAATGTGCAGAGAAGTGGTCAAAACAGTACTCAGAGAAAGCACACATTATTAAATTAAGGAAGTCCAGACCACAAGCCTTAACAGATAACAGATTTAGGAAACAAAAAAAGAGAACACTTGCTAGTTTCCATACATAGTATACACCATCTGGAAACCATGGGAAAGGAAAAATGAAGTGGACCTACTTCACAGGCAGTTCTATAAATCACATGGAGAATAGAATCAAATCCTACTTTGAAGGTCACAAATGAGAGCAAGCATCAATACACAGGGTCTTTGGACCCAGAGGCTTCTAACTAAGAAATTGGATATCAGGAATAATGGTGAGAACTTCTTTGAAGAGAAATACTTTTTTAGTAAAGGTGAGCTTCTTCAAAATGCTGTGCCATAGGAGTGAATGGTCAGTCTTAAATGCTGTATTTACAGCTATTACATCAATGCCTAATCTAACCCCAGATGGTTGGTGAAGCTATTTGCAAGGCAATCCAGACATGGTTACAAAAAGCAAAGCTTGCCTGAAGTAATCTGAGCAGGTGCAAGGTGCAAAACATTTCTGAGGCCAGAGAGTGAAAACCTATTGTTGATAAAAAACCTTGCAAAAACACAATGCTATGATTAAGAGATCTTATTGGGCAAAGCAGAGATAAACCATGGCAGCAGATGTTCAACAAAAATGAAGACTTCATTTCAGCAAAGCGCCACAACAGAATGGGAAGAGCAGTAACAGTAAGTTCAGTTCAACCTTCTAACACAATATGAGGGTTGCATTTCAAGGAGCTAAACATGCTGAGGATGAACCAGAACTAAATGCTATAAACTATTGAAAGAGAAGGTCAAACAGTTCTAATGTTTCATTGTTAATATCAGGTTCTGCTTTTCTCTGGCAGCATGTGTTCATAGAAAGGAATTTCACATCTTCTTTCCTCATGAGACACAAGGAGCTAAAAACTGCATTGTCTTCTTGAGCTGAAAGCTCATGGGAGGAGCAAAGGCAGCCCCTTAGCAAGATCCTACTGGGAAGTAAAGATTTCAGACCTGCTTTTTTTTTCATTTTTTTTATCCTTTTCAAAGTTTCCTTTGCTCCCAGCAAAATTCCTCTGTGTATGTTGTATCTATGGATACATAACGTATCTGTACCCTATTATGACACACACAAATGAATTACAATAAAGATAATTTTAAAATGTCAGTTTTACTTCTTCCTCCAAAAGTTCTAAACTTACTGCCTAAAGTTATACTTGTAATTACAGAGTCCATAAATTTATTCTTTATGCACGATCTAGATATTTGCATCTCTTATTCTGGATAGCAGTTCAAAATTGCAAAAGTCTTTGACCTATCTCAGCAGCTTCTATTTATTCATTTACTTTTCCAGGGGATATCTATTTTCACAGTCATTTAGACATCTCTCTACATATCTTCAGTAAACATGCAGATTTCAGAAATATAGTATAAAGTGGAAATAATATTTGAGAAAAAAAGGTGAAGGACTTGAAGTTCTTATTTTGAAACATAGATTTTACTTAAACTGATTAATATATACTTTCCAGCTTTTGTGCTTCTTTTCTGCACATTCCTATTGGCATATGTGTTATTGTCAAAGTGTTAGAATTCACTTGCTTCGTAAATCTGTTTGGTGGTTTGTTTATTTTTTTCTTTTTCTAATTTAGTATTTGAATTTGGAACTGTGATATTTTGTTAGATTTCTCCTTAATTATCAGCCTTCTATCTTGTTAAGCATACTGTTACATAGGGCTTTTTCTCTTTATTTTTCTGAGCTCTTATTTGGACCTCTCTTGTTAGTAAAATCTATGCAAATACATTAGTTTTTGGTAAAAAACTATGACATGGTAAACTATCTTTGTGGTCTTCTCTGTTTTTTACTAAAGCATCCTTTAGCTAATGTAAATTTGCCACATAGAATCCTGTTGAGCTGATAAAGTGTTTTACTATCACTTCTCACAGCAGCTGTTTCTGTCTCTTAGGTGCTACTACTCACATATTCCCTTTTGCCATGCAGCTTTTTACTTCTCTTTTTTTTTCTTTCCCCTTTGTTTTAAAAAGATTTATTGCTTCTTTTTTTCTGGAGGTGTTGTTGGGGAACCAATGTTTGCTTTGGCTTTCTTAGCATAGTTCTATATATTTTCATTTATCCACATTTCACATTAGTATACTTATAAACTGGCAAGTTATTCTTGCCAGGAAATGTTAGCAGTTACTATTGATAGTAGCTTTCAGATGGTGCAGCACCTGCAAAGTGTTGCATTATCTTACCCTTAAATGCTGCTATGGTCTATTTGGGTTTTATTGCTTATCTTCTGAGGAAAGGGTTGTGTATCTGTTTTCATATGTTTTGTTTTCTGTTTTGCTTTACATACATTTCTTAATTTGATACCAACTTTTCCTTATGCGCCAAATTCTGTATTATAGACCATAATATTGATCATCACATGGAAAATATCAAGATATTTTAGGCACGTCTTTATATGGAAATGAGTTCCATTAATCCTGGAAACATAGTTGTACCACTTTTTTACTATTTCTTTTGGCAATGAAAGATTTGGTAAAGAGCTGGCAGCAAAGCCTTCTGGTGCTATGCAGACATGCTTCAGTATATTGCCAAAGTCTCTAAGTTACTGTAGGGTTGTTCTCTTATCATTCTAGTTATAGGTTAGGTGCAGACTCATCTTTTTCTATTTGAGACCTCTGAATAATCAGCTAAGTAGCTTCTAATGTACTAAATAAATAACTGTTTTTCTGCTTTTTAAAACACAGAGCTGTCCTTTCTAAGAGACAGCTCTCTGACCTCAGTGAGTTAGTGCTATCTCGTTTTATTAATTTTGAACTTTTTCTGAAGAATTCCTGGCCAGAAACTTCTGAAAGTTCTAAAAGTACTCTCTCTCACACACACGCTTACTGACAGAAACATCTACTTTTTGAAATTAGGCATTTTTTATGAACTAGAGACCTAAGTCCAAGATTTTCTTATAGAAAATAAGATCTGAGGATCTTGATACCATTCATGTTTGTCATAAAAAATGGTTTTTATATCTACTTTCCTGTGTTTTTTGAAATTTACTTTAAGAAATTAAGGAAGGCTTTTGGTTTCTGTTTTTCACCTGGTTCTTCTCCTTTGATCCCTAGTCTTAGATCTAGCTTGGCTGGCAAAAATGGTAGTTAAACTTCTTCCAGAAGAAGTGATTAAAAAAAAAAAAAAAGAAGAAAACGACTATTAAGTTAAGCAGAAAACAGGAAGTTTTAAAATTACTGTTCTAATTGATATGGAAGTAAAGTGTTCAGTACTTCATGAATGAGCTTGCAATAGAGGCCTGGTTTTATCTGAGTATTAAGGATCATTAAATGAGTTTAAATTGTAAATTATGAATAAACCAAAATATTAAACTGAAATTAATATAAGTAGTTGAAAAATATCTTAGTAAATCTCCCCAGCCCTCCATCAGTGTCTTTCATGTTGCTGCTATTAATGCAATTCTTGGTTGCAGCTACAAAAATCCTAAGGGAAACTACTTGTTAGTGTTTAGGCAACAGAAGAATAAGACAGTTCTGTTCATAGTGCCTCAAGATGTTTGTCATGGTATAAGCCCAGCCATAACTCAGAAAACCACAGTCTCTCTCTCACTTCCACCTTTTCCTTCCTCCCACTCCCAGAGGGATGGGGAGGAGAATCAAAACAATGTAACTCCATGGGCTGAGAAAAGAACAGTCCAGTAACTAAGGTAAAACACAAACCAATGCTGCTACCACCAGTAATAATGATAAGGGAAGTAACAAGGGAAGAAATTACAACCGCTCACCACCCGCTGACTGACACCCAGCCTGACTGAGCAGTGACCTAACCTTTCCGGGTAACTTCCCCCAGTTTATATAGTGGTCATGACGTGCTGTGGTGTGGAATGCCTCTTTGGCTAGTTTGGGTCAGGTGTCCTGTCTCTGCTTCCTCCCTGCTTCCCCTCTTCCCTGGCAGAGCATGAGACTCAGAAAGTCCTCGGTCAAACTAAATATCACTGAGCAGCAACTGAAAACATAGGTGTTATCAGTGCTGTTCCCAGGCTGAAAGTCAAAAATACATCCCTGCACCAGCTACCAAGGAGAAAAATGGCTGCTACTGCTGAACTCAGTGTGTAAGTTAGAATCGAGGTCAATGTTAGCACAGACAAAGCATACAGGAAAATAAAGTGGCAAAATCATGGGGCAGGCAAATCTCTACTTCAAAGATAAAAAGGGCTTTGTCTAGACCCTGCTTCAGGTATGGATGGAATTTTTGCAGCAGTGGCAGATTTATTCCTTATTGAACAAATTATTCCAGCTTGTTTGAGGGACTGAGACTTCATTAGGACTTTGAATCCTTACTCAGTTTTCAGCTTTACAAGCAAGAATTAACTCAGTGTGGTTCTGTCAATTATTAGTGCAAATATCCAGCGGAAAAATATAAAAAAAGGAATACTTCTCCCTCATCCAACCTTTCCATTGAAAGGTTATTAACCGGAAGGACATGTTCATAGATGTTACTTTTTGTCCTTTGTGTAATTTCACACATTTTTGAAAACACAGTGGAATCACAAAACCAGTGAACCATATTGAACAAGGTAGTAATTAGATGATTTAAAGGTGAAGAAGAAAGTGAAGGAAAGGGACTTGGAAACATGCTAGACAGAATAGTTATTTTCACTGACTTAAGGTATGGCAATTATAGAATTTTCTTTTCTTTACATACAAATTAAAGAAAATATCAGTAAAAACACAGAAGAGACAACAGAATTATTCTTTCTGTTTTCTCTCACCTTTTGAATATTCAGTCTCAAAGGATATTTTTTTTTCTTTCCTCTTCACTGTGTAGTATTCATAGCGAAGCTTCTGTGGTTAAAGCTTCAGGCTGCTGTTATATTTGGATTTCATCTTATTCCTTGGTCATTTATACTTTATAGTAGATGCTATATCAACAAATTCTTACCTCATGGAATTTGGTTGACTAGCTCACCATTAAAAAATAAATAATTTCATCTACTCAGCTTCTTTCCCTGATTCATTTTACTCCATTTGAACTAGTATCTCCCAACATTGTGAAGTTTCAGAACTTCCTTGTTGGTTCTTATTTCCACCAAGCATGCCTTTTCCTTAAAACTAGAAGAAAGCACAATCTGTCTTCCAAGTATGAAAGCATTATCTGGAAATTTAACTTATTAAAAATAAATCATGCAATTTGCCTTGTATAAAACCAGATTAAGGTGGTACCTTTAGAAATTAAAAACCAAATTGTATATATGTATTGTTTAATCTGGGATATGATGATAGATCTGGGGAATCAATTTAATCTTAGGACATATGAATCTGCCTTCTACCAACCAAAAATAATTATGCAAAATATATTTAGTGTAGAAGGGATGGTTTTATTTGGTAAGGAAGTATTATTCCAACTTTGTTTAAGGATTATGGAAAGAAATTCAGAAATATGTTAAGCAAACACACTTTTAAGCATGTTACTCCTGATTATAATAAATAGCCAAAATTTATTGGAACAAATTTACTTTATTTATACAAAGCAGATCTGTGCTGTAGAGGCCTGATATTTCAATTGTAGAAACCTTTGCCAAGTATGTCTCCAACCTAATCATTATTCAATGGTTGTTTTTACCTTTCTAAATCAAGAAATGTTAAAATACAGATGCATGCCAGATGTGAAATATGTCTATGAGGCATCAGTCAGAACAACAACAACATCTGAGGTAACACCTCGGACTTGTTATGCTTTAGTTGGGGCTGTTCAGGTTGGAGAAAAGAAGGCTGCGTGGAGACCTCATAGTAGGCTTCCAGTATCTGAAGGGGGCCTATAGGGATGCTGGGGAGGGACTCTTCATTAGGGACTGTAGTGATAGGAGAAGGA
>JANRGW010016925.1:0-30242 GCA_024733675.1 Psilopsiagon aymara | reverse complement strand
AGTTTAGATTGGATATGAGGAATAAGTTCTTTACTGTGAGGGTGTTGATACACTGGAATGGGTTGCCCAGGGAAGTTGTGAGTGCTCCATTGCTGACAGTGTGAAAGGCTGGGTTGCACAGAGCTTTGGGAGGCATGGTTTAGAGTGAGCTGTCCCTGCCCATGGCAGGGGGGTTGGAACTAGGTGGCCTTAAAGTCCTTTCCAACCCTAACTATTCTATGATTCTATGTGTTTTTTCAAGGTACGCACTAAAGTGTTTTACACCTTTTCTGCATAAAGCCTATTTCCAAATATTTGCCTTTTAAATATTGCACTTGAAAGAAACTGGTAATGATATAAAAAAATAAAAATAGTTAAACTCAAATGTGCTACTTTCTTTTGAGAAGCTTCCCTGTGTGCACCATTCGTATGGTAACCATGTGTACTTCAACCATTAAACAGCTCCCAGCTGGGCCAGCAAGATAAAGTCAACTTGTGTATCTCTTGATTGAACATACTTTCACTTTCTTACAATATGACCAGACACAAATGCATTTACAGTTTTGACTATCATTTTTCAATCTCAAAGATATTTCTACACAGCAGCGACCTATTACATACAGGTATAAAATCATCGGTCATTGTACTCACTAAAAAGTCTCAACGTAGAATCATAGAATAGTTAAGGTTGGAAAAGACCTTAAGATCATCTAGTTCCAACCCCCCTGCCATGGACAGGGACATCTCCCACTAAACCATGCCACCCAAGGCTCTGTCCAGCCTGGCCTTGAACACTGCCAGGGATGGAGCATTCACAACTTCCCTGGGTAACCCATTCCAGTGACTCACCATCCTTACAGTAGAGAACTCCCTTCTTATGTCCAATCTAAACTCCCCTGTTTAAGTCTTTGTGTCAAGACTTTCCATTCAAATAATGTAGAAGACAGTGGGACATAAATGTGCATTCAAAATTGTGCTATTACTTTCTTATTTTGTACTAGACCAAAAAAGAATTAAAAAAAAAATAAAAATAGGTGACTTATCAAAAGTCAAAACCGCTTTTTTTGTAAGATCACATGATTCTGATATGTACATTGCCTGCTCAGCAGCAGGATCCAACACAGGTTTATCTCTGAAAACCTGTTGTCAGCCTGTCCTCTCCTACATTCCAAAAAACACAGACTGAAAAGAAGCCATGGGTTACTGCCTTCAACAAAGTCAGTACTGTCTTGCACACAGCCATCTCACACCAATTAGCACTTTCCCAAGCAATTTTCAGGCCCAGTTTTGCATTTTAGGCAATCTGAGGATCCTCCCTTCCCTATCTGCCCACACCCACCTTTCCTGGGGCAGTACAAGAGCCTTGCCTCTGATCCAGCTGGTTTCAGCATCGAGAAACATCTGCAAGGTAATTTATTTCATTATATCCCAGTGAAATAAAATGCTCTGCTTATGAATTCTGCCAGTCTATTAACTGCAAGGCAGTCTGCCTTGGTTGTTTTATTTTCTTAGTGTCTCATTAAACAGGATTTGGGATGAATCAACAACTCATCAGATTTTGTAATTTCTGCTAAGCAATCACAGACATAATTTAAGAACTGGATTCTGCATGTTTGTTTCGTCATTGAACCTATCTTATGTGCATAGGGATCTGATGTCTGATTTTACTATTTTTTTCCGGGTTGTTTTCCCAAATTATTTCCCTTGTTCCACTAAGAAAGAAAATAACCAGACATGATCTGACTGCAAAATATGGTGAGATCATCCATATATAGAAAAGAGAGTCACTGAGATATTTACAGATAGTGAGAGTGGAACAGGCTCTTACTTTAAAAAGTTAAAAAATGGTCTTGAGTGTCTTCAGAATACATATTAGATCAAAATTAAGTATTTTCTTTGATAAGTGCATAGCCAAAATGATGGCTGAATCATTTAAACACTGGTTAAACACTGCTGAAATATATGGTCCTGGATCATTCTTTAAGTCTTAAGTGAAATGAAGAAAGTTTTCACATGTACATCATTTCACTTCTATGTACTTTATTACTCAGACTGAGCAGCAACTAAGATTCAGGTTCTGAAAACTGATGTGCAGTTGGATTAGTGGCACTGGTGTGCATTTTCATTCCAAACCTCTGTCATGTTTATGGACTTCAGCCAGTGTTTGTGGTCTCATTGGAATCTGGGACCAAACAGAGCTGCTGCAGGATGCCTCCCTGTTGCTCCAATTACAAGAGCTATTTTCTGTATTCCTTTCAGAAATCATTCCAATTTGTAAATTGAATGTAAGTTTGTAAATTCCTGAATACACTAGGGATTTACATCATGAAGTTTTCTGAAATTATTTCTAAATACTGAGCGAATTTGTTGGTATTAAAAATATTGTATTTTCTCCTTTCTTAGCTGAAAACTTCATGAATCTTAGAAGTTAATAAAACGTATTTCATCTTCTGACTAGCTGTTTCAGAAAGTAAGCGTATTCAACCTATTAGAAGTTAATTGCAGTTGTTCCAGTATCCTAAAGGAAGCAGAGAGAAATTATTTCTGTCCTAAGTCATATACCATGTTTGTGACTTAGATAAAAATCAAATCTATGACTCTTCATTTCTGTCAAGTAGATTCTGCTCCTCACAATATAATAACCATTTCAGGATCTTGCATATGTTTTAGCATGAATACCCTGGGCTATCTGACAGGAACAGAAATCCCTTCCTAAGCCCCCAGAACGTAACCAAAATGTCATATACAGCAAGCCTCATATATATGCCAATAGTTAGCAGGAAAGGTTTTCTTTCTCTTTCTCTGCATTTTGCAATGCAAAAATCCACAGAAAGAAAGGTGTGTTTTTAATCTTCCTTTTTGACAGCTGAGGTACCAACAGACAGCTTTAAAACACACTAATGTGACAAGGAAAATCACAGGACAGTTGAGAGGAAAAAAGAATAGTGTTTAAACCCCCAAAGAAGCAAAGGTTCTTCTTTTGGGGATAAACAGTCATTCTCTGTTTGCATAACAGAGGAAGAATATTGAAATTTCTGGATGGCTTGAAAGAAAGAAACTATTATTGAATAGGAAATTAGTTCCTTGTGACAACCAGCAAGAGAAAGGCAGCTCTCAAAATTTTCCCTGCTTGCAAGAGGAGTATGAATGTGCAAATTAGTGCATAGAATTTAAAATGAAACAATATAGCCAGTGTTTGTAAAATGGCAAAATCCAGTAATTCTAAGCAAAATTCTGCCTGATGGGAATTTCCAGGAAAATAACTGGATGAGTTCCCATTTTTGCTTGTTAACACACAAATATGGTATGCTTGATGTGCTAAAACTCCAGTGAAGTTCCTGAGTCCATGAGGTTGATGATGAGTTATCGGTTTGTGGGAAAAGAAGATTGAAAGTTTTTCTTATACAGACTCATAAAGAGCAATGTAATGGCTTCAGAAATCCCACTAGAGCCACAAAACTGTCAAACATAGACCAATTCAAAAGTATGCCCTGAATATCCCAGATCAAAAATCCACACCTTGGCTTCAGATTTATAAACTAAATCCTCATAGAACCAAAATCAGATTGACACAGACTAGTTCAGGCTACAAATAAATATTCACAGCCACTCAAACAGATGAAGATTTCAAGCTAAACCAGCACCTCCTAATTACTACTTCAAGTAGGATACTGAAAAGGAAAAGGCCCTTATTCTAGCGTCACACAGCTGTTATCACACAAGAAAAATCACACATATTTTACAGGAATCACTACCACTACTTCAGTTTTAGGGTAAGATGCATTTAAAAATTTTGTGAAGGGAAAAGGAGTAATCATTTAATAGGGACAAGCTCAATTATAGCAGAATGAGCACAAATATCTTTAAATTATCATAAAAAATAGTCTGACACAATGATAAATAAAAATAGTCTGCATATATTATACATACATGAAAACCAGAACTTACATAAAATGTATCTTAGCACACCTGGTACCTCAGTTGTTTCTGATGGCCAGAAGCAACTGGCTGAAGGGGAGCACTCACTGGGAGAGCACCAGCAGGACATGGCACTACCCAGCTGAATGAGCTCTCACTGTCATAAAGAAGATTTCAATTGCTGGGGTTTCAAAAATAAAATTCCAGTCACTATTGAGTCTAACATTATTACCCATTTCTAAGCAGGAAAGAAATTCCATCTTGTACTTTATTTTTAGATACATGAAAATAAGCTGCTTAAATTAGCTAACGTGCAAAGGGAACAGATAATTTACAACATTTCTCTGCAAGACTATTGACGGTTCAGCCTGTAAGGTCCCATTTTTATTCCACACCATTTTTACCACCCTGGCAATGCACGACCAACATCTCCACACCTTGGTGGTCATCAACGGCAGTGACACTCTGAGGCTCATCTCTGATCTCAAACCTCAGAAGCTGCCTTCCGTCCCACTCTGCCACCTAAACCTACTGAGGGATCCAACACCCATCTGAGCAATCCCTAGCTCTTTTTTATCTAACACCCAGGTTCAAGCAACCACCACCACGAAACTGAATTTTGCTTCCCTATAAATTTAGGCCAGGATGACAACATTAAAATTCAGCCTTGGCACTTACCTGCACGAGGGCCAGCCTTGAAGGCTATCAAGGATTCCTGATTATAAGAGTACTTGGCATTATGGCTTTAGGATAAAAGATGGATCTATTTTGCACATAATTTAATTACCTTACATTTTTTATTTCCACTGTTATTAAACTGTGATGAATTTATTTGGTTAGGGAAGTGTGCACTGCATGTGTAGTACTGTTCTATGCAGCTGGATTTACAGCAAGCCTCTGATTTCTATCCTAGACATCATTAAACAATTTATTTTCTGTGATACGGGAATGTGCTCTTGGGCAAAAGCTCTCCATTAGTATGAATTATTAAAAGTATATTTATGCATGCATTACTCATTTAAGATGAAAAGAAAGGTTGCTGGTTATTCTATGGAGCTTTCCCCATCTACAAGGCCCATGAATTTCAGAGAGCTGTCTGCTGAACAGTCACTGACAAGAAATCCCTGATGATCACTAGGATTTTGCTTTCCTGTTGCCAAAATCATAGAAAATGTAGGAAAAAAAAAACACCTGGTTGGCAATAACTGCTTAGATCTCCACTAACTCTTCCCACTAATGTGAGGTGATTTTATGAACCAGCTGACAGTTCACATGTACCAACATCCCTCAGAAAGGGGTCCCGGTGCTGTTATCAAAACACAGTTTTAATTCAAGATACCCTGCAAAGGATATTTTTGTAACTGCGACATTTGAGAAAATTGTGTCATATTTAGATGCTCCTGCTGACGCATCTGCTTGTGATGTGTCAAACTGCATCTACCAGCGATGTTAAGCTTCAAAACCCTGCATGATAATGAAAAGCAATGGGAAGAAGCAGCTTTTATAACTACATCACACTGTGACACAGCAGCAGAAAGGATAAAACATTGAAATCTCAAGTAAAACCTCTTAGATGTGCAGTTGCCATGGTCTCCATGTTTCTGTACAACTCTGCTTCTCTGTGAAAAACACTACTATAAGTGCTCACTCCTTCAGCCCTCCCAGGTGATCGGTTCCTTATGCTGCTGCAGGATTCATACATTCCACTATCCATGCTAATGCCACAAAATGCTGTCAGGAAATCCCATTGCTTGGTGTCCAGGGGTTAGAAAGTAAAAGTACTCCCACAGAGAAGTAAATAAAAGGAGGTAGAGGATTCTAGAGGTTAATTATCACCACTCTTTGAAGGCTTGGATAAAGTTTATTGAAGCTGTCTGTAAAAACTCTTGTAGCAGGGCACCCTCCCACCCAGCCTCCCTTGTCTCTCTGCAGTGCCATCTCTCTCCAAGAGTATTGCCAGGTTCAATCCCTCTCAGTCCCCCTTCTTTTTCCTCCAAAAGTACCTGCATGTTTTCCCCTAAACCCACTGTCTATTGTGCTCAAGACATTCTTCAGAGTAGCAAATACCGCTACTCCTCTGAAGGCTGCTCTGTTTCACACTCAATAACCTACTGCCCAGAATCCAGCCATGCTCCCAGTACTGGACTGTTGATTCACAGGACTGATTTACATAGATATTCTAGATCTCAGGGTATTTTATACTGCATGTAAACAACAACAACAATAATAATAATATTTTTATAATGAATATATTTATTATTATATTGTTATTATAATTATTGCTCTTGATCATTATGAATTTCTCAACTTTGAGAATTCCCTTATGACAGCTTTGTGATTTACATTCTTTACCTCATCCCAACACTTAAGCTTCTGTTTATTTTGCTTTTTACAATCCGAATGGCATTTTGTCTTTTTTATTAACCAATAACACATTTATTGCTCACATCACTTTATGGAAAATAAACCACAAAATATCCTACATCCTAAATTAGGTTTCCAATTAATGCTCCAAGCCAGACTTAGTCCCACCACAAGAAGAGAGCCCTGGCTGACCTCTGACACAGGCAGGCATCCGCTCCTACATCCAACAGACCCCAGTCTCCCCGCTACCCCAATACAGAGCTGGCAGACATCTGGTGGGCATGCAACACATTTGCACTCTATGGCTGCATGTGCTCCCATCCTCTACTGATGGTCCAATGACCTGGTATCTCCCTATGCAGAAAGTGGAACACCAGCAACAGAACACAGGGAAGGTCCTCCACCCCATTCTACCAACCTATCCATTAAAATGGGCATAATCTGATGATCCTCCCTAGGAGCAAAGTGTAATTCACTTCCTTGCCCACCCAGCCACTGCTCAGTTTCTTATGAGGGCTCCTAATTCTGGAAGTCTGCAGTGCAGAGAATTCAGCAAGTATAGAGCTGATGGGCATCTACTGAGACAGTAAAGCATCTTAGTGAAATGCCTTATTCACTTAAACCACTTTGCCGTAGTGTTTCTCTTCATGTGCTTTCTTTAGCCTGGCTGCAGTTCAGTCTGAAGTAAGTAAGAATTGAAAAATAAATTCCCAGTGACTGTGACATTCCTTCCACTTACAGTAACACATCTGCTGTGAAGAACACAGTTTATCTTCCAAAGTGCGCCTTGGCACCCAGTTCTGGGTAAACTGGTGGTGTTAGAAGACCTTCGTTTGTACTTCTGCCTCTGG
This sequence comes from Psilopsiagon aymara, assembly GCA_024733675.1. NCBI lineage: Eukaryota > Metazoa > Chordata > Aves > Psittaciformes > Psittacidae > Psilopsiagon > Psilopsiagon aymara. The sequence continues at coordinate 23,130 of JANRGW010016925.1, read as the reverse complement.
AGAATAACACATTAAGAGAAGGTGCGCAGTGCAGCCACAGGCAGCGGCAGAGGAAGCAACATTTTTGCTTTGCGTGCTGAAGGTTCATTCTAGTGAATAATTTCTCCAGAGAGAAAAGGGACTTTCTTAAGATGAAACTGAATGCACATCTTCTCTTCCTATCCTGTCTTTTATTGACACTAATGGACTGACAGACCAGCTGGAAAAGGCTTATTGAGGAAAACAGCACTGGTAATTTAAGTGGCAGAAAGACGCAAAATGCAGCCAGGTAAAGTAAGTTGGAGCAACTTCCCTCCACCCTGGAGAGAAAAAGATGGGTTCATTATTTAGTAATAGCATTTTAAAAATAATAATAATTATTATTAAATATTTCTCCCTTCAATGGTCATTTCTACTATGCACATTTCAAACAAGCAACTCTTAGAACTTAATTACAGGTGCAAAATTATGCCTAGGAAAAAAGACTCTTCAACTAGTAGCCCAGTGTGTGCATGGCAAAATGCACAAGCGCACCTGTATATGTACAAACACTACAATTCAAGCCAACTTCCATTTCCAATTACAATTCCACAGGTAAAATGTATTATTTAGGCATTGACAGATTCAGAATTTCCTCCTTTCAGTCTTTGCCTCCTTTTCATTTCAACAGGCATTATCAACATGAGAGAAGAGACTGGATTTTACTATTATTTTTGCCGGCACTCCACTGACATAACAACCATGTATAAAACAGTCTCTTACACACACGAAGGCTTTGGGCCTGAATTACATTGCTAAATCCAAATTATATTGCAAGAAAAAATTTAGCTTTGCTATCTCCATACTCAGCATAGTGAAAATATATTAATTTAAATTAGTTTGATTTCTTACAATATTAAAAAAAGGATTTTGCCCTTTTGAGGTAGAGCTTTCTATGTTTTACCCTAATTCTTCCTCCAGATTTCACCAGACTAAATCAAGATAAAAATGAACTAGAAATGCAAAATGTTTCTTTAGAATAAGTGTTTTTTTTGAATGCACAATACTTACTTGCTGTTTCTCATCCCTGAGAAAAGGGATGGAGGTTCTACTTATAGCTGATTTTAAAATATGAATTTCCAAAAGTATTTTCCTGTTACCTCCTTATTTTGAGGACAAAAAAAGGAAAATAATTTATCTCTAAAAATCTCATTCGTAGCAAACAAACACCAGTACTTATTTAGCAGTCACATTCTTTAATTCACAGAAATAATACTATATCCATTGTGTATTCACATTTGAAGCTCAATTAATTATTATTATATTCTCTACATGAATTTGCACATTCTGATCTTATCCCATTAAAGATTACTGACACTTTATTTTGTCTAAATACTGTATGAATTTAGTCATGCTTACTAAATATGTTTTTTCTTTGGTATCAAATAAAAGGCTCATGTATGTGTTTCAAAAGACTGATGATACAGAACAGAAATTTTAAGGATATACCCTTATGGTCATTAATTACAGAAATATCGCTACAACAAAAGCAGATCAATGAAAGACTGACATAAAATGGATCATTTTTTCCTTACTGGTCTGTGCTCCCCTCATACCTTATGAAATGATTATTCAAGTGAAAGTAGCGAGTATTAGGGAGTTTCAATAAACAAAGTGCCCTAATGCCCCAGGACAAAATAAGTCTCCAGCAACATTAATGGCAAAGCTGTCTTAAGAATTCACTGGTTTCAGAATTTTGCCAACAGGCCAAATTTCAGACTCAGGGTAAAAATTCTCCCAACCTTATACAATCCATAAAATGAAACAGAAGCTTGAAGCAAAAGCAAGATAATTCTCAAAGTTGGTACATTAATTTTTGCAGTTAGAAGTTATAAAGAAGCCTGGTTCATATTCAGAAATAGATACATTACAATACACTCTAATAATCTTACAGTAAACCAGAAAGCTTTATAGTGTTCCTGAAGTAAAGGGGAGAAGGAAGGATATAAAATAATATACAAAACCATGCCTGCTGCAAGCACTCAGTGACCTATAAAACAACATACACATTTAGAGAGTAATCCATGTTAATTTAAAAATATCAAATGATCTTTAAACAGTAAAAAGGTCTTTACTTTCAATAGAATTAATATAGCTTTGTAAAATTGAACATCTGGTAGGCATATTGCATAAATATGTGCACTGCTACACATACATGAGTCTTTAGGCAACGCACAGTTAAGGAAATAAGAAAATGAATGTGTGGTGTTTCAAACTTGTAGACCAGAAGCACCACAGTACAATATCCAGGAGATTAAAATTTACCTCCTTAGATACAAACAAATAACTGCCTTCAAAATACATTCACATGGTCATAACCTATTGCCTTAACTGTGCAAATTGACAAAATCCTTAACACTGCAACATGAGCAATTTTGGGTTGGTACAAATTGATGAAATTCCACTACTAAGGTCAGAAGCTGTGCAACAATTTACACTGATGAAGTGTTTGGCCAAATTATACTTACAGCTGTATTTTAAATGTCGTACATGAAGTAAATATTATCACAAAAAAACCCCAAGTATTTTTAGAAAAATGCACAGTGATATAAAATTAACTAGATAAAAAAAATTATAGCCATGTCCCGTGTTGTATAAGCAGCATATTGTCATGTATAGTAGGGTATTAAAGAAAAATGGGTGTCCCAATGGTCTTTTAAAGCTTAGACTGAATACATGAGCAACTACAAAGCTAACATGGCAAGCAAAGATGTTGCTTCATAATGATTTAATTGCTGTTCAATTGCAGCAAATGATGAAAACATTATCACTCAATAACACTGTAAAGGGCGTGTTTTTTACCAATGATTGTGATCAACAGTTTCTCTGTAAGTGACTACCCATCACCCCTGTGGAATCTGAAATGTGGTGATTGCTCTGCAGTAATTCAAAACTTGCAAAGCTGACCCCTGTGAGTCACATTACCAGAGCAATGGGACATCCCCAGGAAGATCATGGTCTGGGCAGATTGCAACTTTCCAAGGACCAAACAAAGGTACTCTTCTCACCTCAGCAGAACAGATTAACTTTCCAAGGAATTTCACTGCAGAGCTGGTCTGGGAAATCACTTAACAAAATCTATAACCTTATTTAGGTTTAGGTCTGAAGGTTTAATTCTTTCAATTCCGTGTACCACTTTGACTGTTTACACTAGAAAGATAGGCCAACAGTTCTACAAATTGGAAAACTGGCCAGAAGCATAGACACACTCAATCTATGTGAATTTGAAAATTTGACCAGAAATTCATAAGATTTAACAAATTTGTGGAATTTATTTAGAATTATAAAAATTCAATAATTTAGCATCTGAAAGAGCTTTTACCAACAATTTATTCTGCCAAGTTATGGAAGAAAAATACACATTTAATCTAAAATATCAGATAAAACACGAACAAGAAGAACTACTCTTATATTAACTTACTAGAAGTTATAGCTTCAATAATGAAAGAAAAACTCAAAAGAATATTTCATTAGGTCATTTAATTTAGTGTGTTGAATTTTAAATTTAACTTGTGATTTATTTTTATATTGGTTTTGCTTTTACAAATGAGGTTGTATACATAAACAGCTCAAGCAATTAAGGCAATAGCATAGGAGTACACTTGGTTCATAGTGTTTTTAAGTAGTTTATACACTTAAAGCAGTTACAGTAGATAAGAAATAATTGTGAAATGACTTCAAGGTGTTTAACAACTTTAAATAGGAAAGAATTGTGAGGAAAAAAAGTAAAATTCAAATCTATTAGAAAGTTTTGTTAAAAAATGTGGACTTCTAAATTTAAAAGGAATTTTTCAATGAATGTTGCAACTGAAAAATTAAAATTGGTGTTTTTTCATTTCCTGCCAGATAAAAATGCATGGATCTGATAGCATGAAATCATGATTTTCCTACATGGCTTTTTTCAAGTGCACTCATATAATTAGATGGATTTTTTCTTTGTTGAGATATCAGAACCCAATGGGCTGCCTGTTCTGGCTACTGCACCGGAGGACAGAAATGCAGAAGTCAGCTAAGGCGGCTGGCATGAGCTTTCCCACTTCAGATATTCCTGTGTTTAGCACCTGCTGGATACCTACATATCACAGGTGGTAGTGAAGACACATAGATTATGTAGGCATACTTGCAAAACAAAGGTGTATAAAGTCACTTATATGCTACATTTTTCAGGTACCAGATAAACAGAAACAGGAATTCACCTGAAATTACAAATAGAGAAAATATACCTTCTTTATGGCATTACAGGGACAGAAACATCCTGCTCCATGACAGCCTCAGTCAGGGGATCCGAGTCACTCTCCGGACCCTGATCTCTCAACTGCTCTTTCTTACCAGCTTTTTGCTTATTGGCATACTTTAGCCCTTCGTAACTGCAAGACAGAGAAAACTCGCATTCCTTGAGTAGCTGACACTGTAATCATAGTGACAAGATGTCATTTGCTATAGTTTTAATGTAATATTATATAAAAACTTGCCTTATTGACACAGGTAAGTTCTAACGCTATAGATGCAGAAAGCAATATCTATATATATGTCTTAGATACAGTATTACTTTTCAAATGGTTAATGTCTGTAGCTATTTATATGTAATGCATATTAATAATATTCCAAAACTACTACTCTTTAAGTTCAACTTTATCTAATTTTATTATACTATATAAAAAGGTGAAACTAAGTAATTAATTGGAGTGCTAACACCTACCTTCCATTACAGAGGGCCTACTTCAAGCACTAAGGGTCATTATGCAAATCATTAGCTTCATTCACATGGTAACACTTCATTTTAACTCAAAAACATGGCTCTATCTCAGAATGTCTTCGGTTTTGTTGTAGCCCATCACAGGTGTGGGCCTGATACATCCCAAACTAAAGCAAATGTGGAGATTTCACTGGCTAAAGCTGGGTGAGGTTCAACAGACTGCAGAGGTAGGGAGAAGTCTCTGAAACAGAGTTAGAAGTAATGGCAGTATATTATTATTTCAGCTGATCTCTAGTCTATGTTATTCTACTTCAGCAAACTGCTTCAGGAAAGAGAGGGTTGAAGTGAGGTGAGAATCCGTCTCAAAACCTGGTGGGTCCCCCCGTATGAACCTCTTCCTGACATCCCCTTCATATTCATGCTTCCTTGTTATTGTCATGCACTGCACAGGCAGCAAAGACCTCACCCAAACAGATCTGCCTCACCCAGCGCTGCGTGCAATCAGAGCTCACCGCTCGGCAGAGCTAAGACCTTCCCTGTGCTCCACCATTCCTGTGTGGGCAATATTCCTTTGAAGTCAAACTGCTGTTGATATTCCACCCAGGCCCATCACTGATGTAATTTTTGTTACATCATCATTTTTTGGTTTATTATAAAAGGGATTAGCTCCAACAGTGAGCAATTTGTGCACATACTACAAGTAGGCACAATTTGTCATGGTAACATCAAGCTGCTAACACAAACACATCTACAAACCTTCCTCTCTTGCTCAGTGAGACAATACCTCAAGGTATTAGCCTCTGAGCCCCCTTGATAAGTCAGTGATATATAGAAAACCTGATTATTCAGACAGAGGAGGGGCAGAGGCCACTATACAGCTGCAGAAAACCATGGAAGAACAACATCCATGAGGCTTATAATGAAAGATTTTTTTTATGTACTTAAGTAGTTAACAAAAATCTATTGCAAGAGATAGTTTATCACTAGATTTACAGTTTCAGAGGACATAGTACAAAACATAGTGCATCAGTTTTGTCTAAACATTAAATAGGTGCAAATACACAAAGATAAAACAAAAAAGTGACTACAACATAAGTTATAGAACTATAAATATATTTTATTTACAATGTACATATTCTAAGATATGACTTTCACTTATATATAGATAGTTCATATTAGCAACAGACTAGTGCTTTTTTTATAGTATAGGTCTTAACTCAACATGAACATTTGTATCATTGTACTTACAGTAAATACTTCCCAAAGAACAAGGAATTTTAACCAGTTCATTTCACAGAACCATTCTGCAAAGCCAAGGGGAGCTGTAGAAGCAGCAGGACCATGTAGCTGAGGGCTCCTTCCCCAGCCCTGAGAACACATCCTAAAAGAGGGGCTGCAGGGAGATGACAGCAGGGTGTGGGGACAGCAGGGATGGGAAGACGGTGTGTGGCAGCGGTTGGAATGCTGACGGGCTTGGTGGCAGGACCGAGGGTGGCAGCAGTGGCAAGTGTGGCATGGCAACAAAAGCTGTGTGAGCCCCCAGGCAAAGCCTTGGTCCTACCGGCACATGAGGTAAAGATGCTCGGGAAAGAGTTGGGATCTGTGAGAGAAATTGCTGGTGGGGCTGGAGAACCTTCAGTGAAGCAGCAGCATGCTGCTGTAGGACAGTGTGGTGGATGGTGGTGACCGAGGTAGAGCACAGCGGTGGCTGCAGGGGTACAGACTGCAGTGGGGAATTTGGGGGCTGGATTGCCGTGGGAGGGAAGGTGAACTTCACTTTGCTGGCCAGTATGTTTTGTGGCATGATCTGCTGATAGACCTCAGAAGGGAGATCTTTCAATTTGTCATGGTTATCTGGGGGGAATATCAGCATCTGATCAGGCATGGTAAAAGGGGCTAGTAACTGCTCAGTAGTTAAAAAGGTGTGAGTGTTTACATGAGCTTCCTTGAATGGCAAGGGCGGTGGGCTGCTAAATATACTAGGATTACACTGTACCCATTCACCAGTCACCTCATTTATTTTCTCATGTGGTAGAGACTTGGCCAATTCATAATGGCAAAGATAGGATTTAGGAGGAGCTTGTTCCAAATGTCTGTTGGGGAGGGGAGGTTTGTAATGAGCCTGATTTTCATGACTGTTGACCTCTTCTTTCTTCTTTTCCTCCTTCAGAACACCCTGTGTGCTGGCAGCTGCTGGAGCACTGCGCTCAGGAAGAGGCACAGTGACAACATCAGAAAATACACCCAGCGTGTTTTCCATCACTGTGTACACCCTTGGTTCGTTTTGCTGTAGCACGTGTGAACTCTCAGTGTCTAGAAATGATTTGCTTTCCTCCAGTTGCATTGTTTCATCAGTGCCTTTTGCGTGATCAGCTTTGTGATCTGCATTAACTTCCTCTAGACCATCTTCAGTCAAGAGGTCCCTCAAAACATTTAACGGAGAATTTGCAGAACTTTCTGTGGAAGGTCTGGAATTCTCACTCCTTGTGCTCCTTTCAGGGAATATGTGATGGATTCTGCTTTTTCTTTTCCTTTGTTTCCCTTTTGCCTTGTGATATGTACCTATAGCTTGTGCTTGTGTTAGATACTCCTCTGCTGGTAATATTTGTCCATGCAAGCTTTCCTCTGATGAAGAGGAACAGATACGCTCTCTCCGCTTGTGGTGGGATTTCTTTGTTTCTTCTGTCAGAACACTGTAACCTCTCTTTACGGAATGGTTTTGACTAAGACTCTTTTCCACACTGCAGTGTCCTAAACATTTATGATCTGGGCTACAGCTTGACCTCCTGACTTTCCAGCTACAACATGTTTTAGTGTACCTGAGGCTGTGCCTCCTGGAACTCAGAGCCAGCTGCTTTGCATGTGCCCGAGAACTTGCTCTGCTCCTTCTGTGCCATTGCTTGCAACCATGGTGCTGGTTGTTGGTTTCACTCCAAAAATCACACCAGCCTCTGTCCCCATGTACATGATGTGATGCAGACATGACTCTCTTATGACCATTTCCAATGCCAAGTTTTTGATGCGAATGCTGCAGCTCACCTGCAGCTAGCCAGATATTCCCCACATTGTATCTGCACTTCTCTGGATTATTTTGGAGATGCTGATATTTATTTTCATCTCGGTAACTGATTTCTTTTTCACTCACTGAGGACATCTTCATTTCTGCTGCTGTCATGTCCCCACAGTGATGATGATGACGATATAATTTTCTTTTCCTTTTCTGTTTTGTACTTTTGTGAAGCCATTTTTCATGGCTTTCTTTGATCCAGATTTTGTTGTATTTCTCATCTATCGTAGTGTTTTGTTGTAAGTGATTTTTAGAAATGTGATACTTCTCTATTTTTCTAATACTGAACGATTCATCCAAGGACAATTTAGTTTGTTTTTTTTCAAGATCACAATTTCTGATGAGGGAATCATCTCTTATAAGGGGTATTGTATAGTCACATACATCTTTATTAATTTGTGTTTCATAATCACCACACTCTGAAGTAGGTTTATTTGTAAAATTCAAGTCTAAGCTATGATTGGATTCACTTTTATGGTGCAAATGAGGTATGTCTGGCTGATGCTTGGGTTTTTCTTGGCTGTCAGTTGCTCTTGATAACTTGAAATCAAAAAATAAAGGATTGCAGCTATAAGAAATTGATGGGTCTGTACTTGTGTAAATTAACATTTCCGATGGCCACTGAAGAATATTTGATCCGTGTTTGCTAAGAACAGGAACAAAGGGCTCACAAGGTCTCTTTTGCATGTCCAGTTTGCTTTGTGTGGTTCCACCACTACCTTCTTCAGATGCCGATGGAACTGATATATCTGCCCCCAGCTTTTTTGTTTCAGTTTCAGTCATAGATGGATCACAGTTGCTGTCTGCATCACTTTCCTCAGCAAGATCCTGCAGAGATAAAGAGTCCTCCACAACTGCCTGTGTCAGATGCCTGTTTGCCTGCAGCTCATACCCGCTGCAGTCCAAGGGCAGGACCTGAGCAATGTCCACAGCCATGGGTAGCGTTTGGTCCACTAAATCTGCTGCATTCACATCAATGCCATAGCCACCCATGTCCAAGGACACCAGCTGCTTTGAATGGGATGCAACAGGAGTTACGACAGGAGACTCCAGCACGTTGCTTTCTTCACCAGCCAATTTTTCTGGCTCCTGAGCTGTAGGAGCTTCTGCTGTGTCTGTGCATTCTTCCACCAGTGAGTGAAAACAGTCATGTTTCTCCTCAGGGCAGAGGACTATTTCTGTCACTGAAGGAGACTGAATGTTACATGATCCTGGAACAAACTTACTTCTTCTGCTAAATCCATGCTCTATAGATGTCTCATCATTATAGAAAACAGCAGCTGAAGACTCCAGTTTGATCACTGCTTTCTTGGGAAAAGCAAAAGAGAAACCAGCTCTATGTCCTTGAGCTCCTTGAAGCTGATCTCCACATTTGCTAGTGTTGGATTTATTACTACATGCATTTCCAGGAATGGAAGATGTAACAGAAGCAACATCTTCATCATTCTGTGCATCATGCATTAAATCCTGATTGTTGGAAGAATCTATGGTGGCACTTTGTGGGATATTACTGCAATGATCTCGCACAGTCACTGTAGTAGATTTGAACATAGGGCCACTTCCAGGAGCACTAGGAAGGAAAATAAAACTTGATGTCAGTACCTTTCAGAAAGCTGCAGCCAGAAATATGGAGTTACATAGGTATCTACAATATTTTTTTTTTTAAGGAAAGAGGAAGAATCTGAGGATATGTAGGTGTAGATTATGAAAAAAAAATGTCATCTTTTATAGTAAGATCAGTTGACTAGAATAAAAAAAGAAAGTAAATATTGTGCCTCCAGTTTCTTCATGTGAAGTTAGCAGTTGAAAGGCTCAGATCCCTATGCGGTAGTTCACTTTTCCTAGACACCCTGCCTGTCCCAATAAGAGACTATTCATTTATCTAAAAATGTTGTTTCTCCTCCCAGTAGAACATCATGATTACAAGACTGTTACTACAAACAGCAGTAAGTTTTACATTCTTTTGTGCTACAGAATTTACAGAGTGCCTCATACACAGGACTTCCACCTTAGTCATCATCCCAGTGGTGGCAGCTCTGCCCATCAGCAATCACCCAGCAGTTCCCATCCTATTCATGTTCACAGACTGAACCATTGCAATCTCAGCAATTTCTTTCACGGAAAAATAATATCATGGAGAGTATTTCAGCTGACAGTAGTGCAGTAAGTGATTCATCCTTCCCAAGAAAAAAATTATCACTGTCTACTTCTGTTCTTCATTTCATGCCATATTCCCATCTGTTCTATTTCACTTAATATAAAGCCAAGAGCAGAGCAAAAACTGTTGAAGCTGACAAGTTTCCAGAATCCACAAGAACTGCACAGCACTGGGAGTAATGGACCTATCTTACAACATTTTTTTTTTTCTTTTCTCAACCTAATTATTCTATGTTTCAGTGTAGGGCAGCACTAGATAATGAGCCACTGGGGAAACTTTCAAATGTTATTTAGGAGCCCTAGAAGTGCTGAGATAAAGAATGCTGAACTTATTCTATGGGCTCTAAAAGTAAGGCAGAGGTTTCAAGAGAAAAGATTTTCTCATGAGAATTCCTGCCTTGTCCAGTTCTTCACAAATTTAAAATATATATTAAAACCCCTCCACAAATTCTTTCTTTACACAGTTGTCCTGGGTTCAGCAGTAGCAGTCAGTTTTCTCCTTCTTAGTAGCTGGTGCAGTGCTGTGATTTTGACTTTCAGCCTGCAAACAATGCTGATAACACCGATGTTTTTGGTTGCTGCTCAAATGTTTAGTCTGATCAATGGCTTCCTGAATCTCATGCTCTGCCAGGGAGGAGGGGAAGCCCGGAGGAAGCAGAGACAGGACACCTGACCCAAACTGACCAAATAAGTATTCCATACCACAGCACATCATGCCCAGGATGTAAAAACTGGGGCAGTTTCCCAGAAGGGTTAGATCACAGCTGGGTCGGGTTGGGTATCTATTGGCGAGAGGTGAGCAGTTGTATTCTCTTCCCTTGTTATTTCCCTTATTATAATTGGTGGTAGCAGCAGTGGTTATGTGCTATACCTTAGTTACTGGACTGTTCTTATCTCAACCCGTGGGAGTTACATTCTTTTGATTCTCCTCCGCATCTCCCCAGGAGAGGGAAGGAAGAAAGAGGGGGGAGTGAGTGAGAGATCTGCATGAGTTACAGCTGGGCTTAAACCACAACAGTTCTTTTTGGCACCCAACATGGGGCACAAAGGGTTGAGAAAACGACAGGACTAATAGTCACCTGTCACAATGCTGATTTATTGGCTCTCAGAGTCTTTGATCTTGGTACTCTGGATTCCACAGTTTCAGGATGTTGTACCTTACAGCCGCTATTTGCTGTCTTAGTCTTTATCAGATGGGGAGCTTGGGCTAAGATTCTTGTTTCATTGTACTTTATGGTGATGACTTGCAATATAGGCAGGCTCCGGCAGCAGGATGGGATGGATGTGGCCATGGACTTGTACCTGGCCATCAGGCTGCTCTTCACTGTCCTGGCACTCGTCCTCACCTCCATCTTCATGAGGCTGTGGGCAGCTGAGGGGGAGCAGCCCCGGGAGCCACCAGAGGCTGTACTGGCCCAGAAGAATGGTCTGGGGACCAGGAGGCTTGGAGGAAGCGGCTGCCAGTGGAGTTGGTCTGGGCTGTCAAGGAGGGGAAGGGGGCTGCTGCCAAGCAGCACGAGGAGGTGGCAGAATAGCCGAGCTCCGCAGCCAAGCCCAGCCTCACGGTAGCTGAGAGCATCCCCTGGCAGCTGCCCGCCAAGCCCCATGAGACCGAGTCCCAGGAGGATGCAGGAAACCATGCAGCACTTCCTAGCAAGGCAGAGGGGGAAGACCTGGACTCAGAAAAAGAAAAGCTGGTGATGAGAGAGCGGGCAAGCACAGCAGCTGCACCAGGCCCAGTGACAAATACAGCAGCATTATTTGAGAGCTCTGAAGGTTTTGAATGGCCTTTGGGTACCCTTGAGACCTGCCTGCTGATTGTGATGGGGATCATACAGAGTGTGTTTTACCCACGACCATTTCATCTGGTCCTGAGAGTTAAGCAGAACTGGGTTTGGGTCTTGTCTGGGATTAGTTGATGACGTAGAAGGACCAAGAGATTATACCCAAGACTGGACAGTCATGAATGGCAGGGTGCGTGGGACAGTATGGGCGAGTATCTAGACCACTGGGCCCCTCTAGTGCTTCAGAAACAACAGAGATGGAAGGCAGCTGTATGGAGTCCACAACAAGCTGCAGAAACTGATGAAGGGGAGGCTGAATTATTTTGAGCCTGGTGGGCGCATGACACTTCAGGCCATCAGGGCAGATATGCAACATAAAGATGGACTCGTGATCAAGGGATGGACTTAGCAGTGGACACTATTGCCCAGGTTATTCATGAGTGTGAGCACTGCACACAGCCTCTCCTGCTCTGAAAGACTGTTACAAGAGATGGAGCATGGACCGGATGGACTCAGCAGCTTTATAGGGATTGGTCCATGCACTACAGAATGATCTCTCTCTCTCTCTGTCTGTGTTTGTGGATGTGTATATATATATGTGTATATATAAGAGTGATGGTATATTGAAAATGCGGGATATGAGCATGATGTGAATGATATGGAATAAGGGGTGGATACTGTCCTGGGTTCAGCAGTGGAACTCATTTTTCCCCTTCTTAGTAGCTGGTGCAGTGCTTTGATTTTGACTTTCAGCCTGGAAATAGCACTGATAACACAGATGGTTTTAGTTGCTGCTCAGTAATGTTTACTCTGACCAAGGACTTTCTGAGCCTCATGCTCTGCCAGGGAGGAGGGGAAGCTGGGAGGAACCAGATGCAGGACACCTGACCCAAACTAACCAAAGAGGCATTCCATCCCACAGCACATCATGCCCACTAGAAAAACTGGGGGCAGTTACCCAGAAGGGTTAGATCACTTCTGGGTCGGGCTGGGTATTGGTGTTGGTTGGTGGGTGGTGAGTGGTTGTATTCTCTTCCCATGTGGTTTCCCTTGTCATTATTATTATTGGTGGTAACAGTAGTGGTTTGTGTTATACCTTAGTTACTGGACTGTTCTTATCTCTTACATAGAGACTCTCATTAAGAGTTCCAACCTTTTGATTCTCCTCCCCATCCCTCTGGAAGGGAGTGTGAGGAAGGAGGGGGGAGTGAGCGAGCAAGCTACATGGCAAATTTGTGGCTGGACTTAAACCACGATAATAATAAAAAGGTGACTTCTGTAAAACTAACCTAGGACATAGCAGTTTAAAAACCCCTGTGTCTCTATCACTCCTCTTACAAACACTCTGTTTACTACAAAGTGGTAGTAAACTGCGATTCTTAGAGAAATAAGCTCAGAGATAAACTCCTCTTCATGACATTTGCATTTCAGCAACTATTTTTTTGTGTTTTCCCCCCTGAGATTCCATTGTGAGAAACTGGTATGTGTATTTCCAGTGGCTTATTGGTGTCATAACTGTCATATTTAAGTGAGAACACAGTCACAATGAGCCAGCTCAATGTTAATTTCAACAATATCCCCAGATGCAATACTAAGACGTATGACTAGCAAGGAGCCACTTTTGCAGAGGGAGGTGAACACTCTGTTGGGCTGGGGAAAGAAAACACTTACCTTTTAATATCAAAAATCCAGTTACTGAAATTTAAAATGAGATTTCTTGATACTTTCCCAGGCGAGCTGTTTGAAAACCAAATGGCAGAGATCTGTTACATCCTAGAAAGACAGACTGTATTCCTCACTTCATCAATGAAGTAGTGTCAGCCTGCAAATGCATGTTCATGCAGCTTTCATCCAATGTGCCTGGTTTTATGAAATATATATGAAACTTTCTGGGGTTTTTTTGACTAAAAATATATGTCATTTTAGCTCCACTGAAAATGCAAGGGTAAATATTCACTTCTGCAGTGTGAATCAGATTACTGTATACACACTGCTTCAAAAATAGCATCCAAGCAAATTCATTGGGCTTCAGTCAAGTGACTCCAATAGCCTTGCATCCCACAGCACCAGCTAACAGCAAAGGGCTTATTTGAAAGTACTTTTTGTTTCAGCCGTTATGAACTTACCACGTTCTCTCTTTCCTTAGCTCAGCTAGCTTGTGCAAACGTTGAAGGGCTTTCTCCTGTTTCCTTTCATCTTTCCATGACTTAGATGCTATGTTTCGAGCAAACTCCCTCTGTTTCAGCTCCTTCAGTCTCTGTGAGGAATAGGCATATAATGCACACAAAATAGGGATGGTGAACACTTATAACAACAGTTATAGTGCTTTCTGGTAAGAACTCATTTTATGAATTCTTACTTTACTTTTTAACCTAACCAAAGTGACCCATTCAATAGATTTCTACATTTCTCATGAATAACCATAGCTTGTTTGCTGCTCCTGCTCACTTCTGATGAAGCAGTTAAGCAAACACTGAGATTCAGTCCAGGATCTCATTCAATTTCATCTCCAGTCTGTTTCTTTAGGGGGAAATTAAAATGCACAGCTCTGATATTCCACACGAAAAGGGCATTTCATTTTCTTATATCACAGAATGACAATTCACAGAGACTTCTCTAACCCTACATGTCAGCAAGAAATCCCAAACCCTGTTGGTGTGTTGCTCAGTTGTTCAGTGGGTCCCCAGTATGTCTTGCATTCAGATGACATAATTTTATGAGATTATAATCTCACAATTCTGGTAAGAATCCAGTAATTTGCAATTTTAGTGGCTGAAGGTTAGTGGCCAGCCACAAGCAGGGGCCACGTGGACTTGCAGGAACAGCAATTCTAACTTAAAATTGTTTGAGTAGTATTGAAATCTCTTCATATCACTGGTGGCACCTAAGAAATACACATGGAGTAGAGTTTGCAGAGCTCAGCAATGTTCTGATCCCTCTCAGTTTTTTATTTCATCCCTTTTGTGAACACCCGTCATATACTGTGATTTACTTCTTCACTGAAAGGATGGTCAGTCACTGCAACAGGCTCCCCAGGGGAGTAGTCATAGCACAAACCCTGTCAGAGCTGAAGGAGTGTCTAGATGATGCTCGTGGTCACATGGTTTAGTTTCAGGTAGTCCTGCAATGAGCAGGGAGATGGAACTGATGAGCCTTATGGGCCTTTCCAGCTTCAGATATTCTATAATTCTATGATTCATTCGCACATAGAATTTGTCATTTTGGGTGGTGCTAATGCTACACTGGCTGTGCATTTAATGCCAAGAGACATACACTTAGAAATATGCTGAGACAGCGAACAAACTAAAATGAGCCCCACTCTAAATTTTCAGCTTTTGCACTGTTTATCAAATAACTGGATATCCATGATAGATCCAGAGGAATAATTTAAAGGTAAATACATTTATAATTTTTATTTTCTAGTTATCAAAATCTGTCTTATTGTACTAATACTGTATGAGGTAATAAATACACTCAAAACTGGTAATTTTTTTTCCAAGAAAAAAAGCTTGAAACATGAAGTATCTTCGTAGAATATTTCTTACCCCTGTGCATTCCTGTTTTCCTGAAGATCATATGATTCTGAACCTGCTTCCCACCAATCACTCATAAAAGCCAAAGTATTTCATTTCATACCTGACTTCTGAGTACTCAGAGCACAAGAGAAGGGATGAAATTTGCTCCTTCCCTCCCCACCTCCAGTCCTTGACATTTAAAGACAGAATTTCATTACATTTTGTGGAGCTCAATAATTTTAAAGGGCTTATTTTCCCTCCAACACATGAAAAGAAGTATGTGGTAAAGCAGGAGAAGAAAAGACTTATAAAAGGGTGCTTTTTCACAATATTATAAAAGAAGCTTAGGTGCATAAAAATCAGTAATCACCCTCCAGCAGCAACAGTTTACTGTAATTACCGAGATTATTACAATTAGTGGTTGATTCTGAACATATTTTTGACCCTTTCAGTCTTACAGCTGAAAGCTAGCAGGACTGCCTCCCATCAGGATGCTAACGTGAACACAACTCCATGTTTAAGGGAGTAAGTAGAGTCTCGCTCAGAGTGAATTGGGAAAATGCTGTTAGAGGAAGCTTGACATGGTCTTGAAAGCACAGAAGGCACGTTTCATGCCTATCACTGCCAAGCAAACATCATTTTGAACTTCTCCATCACTAGCTCCATCAGTAATTATCTGTTTTACAAGTACCTGGTACACAAGAACCATTCCAAATTTTTAAGTAATTAGATTACTCTCCTTGATTACTGAAAGTAGCTGTTGATGTGTAAGAGAGAAATCTGCAGAAATTTTGTGTGCACAGCCTTCATGTTGGACTGCCTGCTCTTCTCTTCAGGAGATCTACTCATTCCAGAGCTCCTCTTCTGTCAGACCTCCTGCCAAATACACCACCCTTTTGCCATTTGGAAAACTGATCTTAACAGAATATAAACTACTTATAAAAGGTGTGTAGTTTTTGTTTTGTCTTACAACTAGTATCTCAATCTTTCTCATGGAGAGCTTAAGCAATCTATGAGTGATCTAGTGAAGTGAGAAAATGTATGTCCTCATTTTTTAATAATGTATTATTTTCCATTTGTCTTTATTTAGCCATCTGATAAACTATCATCACCTGAACTCCCTCACTGTCCTTGGTCATGCTAGCACTGCATTTATGCTGTGCTATGTTTGTATTTTGTTAAATTTGTTTTTATTATGCAAATGTAAATGACATTTTACAAAATTGCACATAAACTACCATTACTCCATGCATTCTGAGTATCACAAGCCCCCTCCCTTAGAACTGTTCAAAGTAAATGGGAGTAATAAAAAGCAAAGTGTGTATTATTCCTGAAAAGCGTCTTTTTCTTAATGCTTTTATGCCTTTCCATGTGGCAGTAGCTTCAATAGTTAAATACCTGTTATGTACATTTGTTTCCATGCATCAGTAAGTAAATAATTAGCAGGCAGTCACATGGTATTTATATGATTGACTCCAATATTTTGCTCTACAGATGAAACAGTTTAAAGTGTGCAAGTCCTAGGAAGCAGAATTCAAACAGTTCACAATGAATAGCTGAATGGCCTTTCACCAAGAGAACTAAATGCCTTCTTCATTATTCTGATGCACTGTATTGCTACGTTGAGCATGCACAACATGGACCACCATTGCTTTGCAAATTATTTGCAAATTCCCCTCCCAGAGCAATGGGAAGCCTGACCCCCATTCTCCAGCATAGGATCCTGCAACTGGGCTGCCTTCACTTTGGCAGAAGCTGCAGTATTTTAACTAATCTAACTGTGACACTGGGCCTGAAGCAGAGATATTCCATCTATTTCTAACAAACTCAACTAGAAATCTTACTGCACACACATGACATCATGCTGAACTGAGGTGTGAGAGTCCAGACAAAAAGGAGGACTTTATCAGGTCCTATGTAACTATGCACAGATGAAACTACATATAAGAAGCCCATATGAGGTCCCAAGTCATATGTGGCTGCATTTCACTCTCAGGCATACAGCACAGGTGTCCCCTGGCTTTCCATGGACCCTGTTTCTGGTTACTTCACCCTCATCGTCATTTCCCCACTTACCACATTCAGTGGTTAATTTCAGCATGCCACTTTCCTAATTCTCCGCTGAATTTTTATATTTACATGAGTAATATATTTTCAGTAGTAAATACATCCAAGACATCACAAGCACATAAAGGCTGAATAGTGAAACACAATGTACCTGAACACTATTGATACCAGGTGATAAAATGAGAGGGGATAACAAAAAAACCACTCCAGACTCAAATAATTTTGTACCTTGAAAAGTATAATTTCATGTTATCAGAACTGACTTCAAAGAAAAGCAGTGAAACTTTTAACAAAGTTTACGCAACCAAAGGGAAAATCATAACAAGCATCAGGATTTATATAGGCTATTTCTGTAGTGTTAAAATCACACAACAAAACCAGTCATTCCCTCCTGCACAAAGGACTGCTTTTTCAGAGAAGCTCTTACAAACCACTCATACAAAGTTTATGTCCCTAGTCTAGGCACAACTTTAAGAGGGTCAAGAGGCAAAGGGAACAGTTTTTATAGTAGAAGGAATCTAATGCCTATTAGGGCATTTCAGAGCAGGGAAGTGCAGTTCAGATATTATTATGCTAATTTGCTTTTGACCTTAGATTAACAATTATATGGTCTTTTACAATGCTGAAAATACACAGACCATAAATTAATTTTCTGATCAATGGAAGTATAAAATTACAGAACTTAACAGCCAATTTTGCTGCCTTATTGTCTTTTTATGTTACCAGGAAAAATGACTATTCCCAACAGTCACTGAATCATTAATTTCTGTGACTGTTCACTTTTAAAATTAACTCACCAAAACAAAACTTCCTTTTCTTGCTCTCTGTGAAATGCTCGAATCTGCAGCTCAAATAGCATAAGCAGGTAAGCAGGTTGCTACAGCCCTTTGTATATTGAGCACTAAAATACCAAGTGTTTTGTATTACACCTTAAAACTTCTGTTGTAGCTCTTTTTCTAGTTGCTTCTGAAAGACCAGATAGAGCAGAATCACAGCTACAGGTATACATTACAGGGAAAAACTGACATACTGCTGTGTCTATACCACACAGAGAAAATGCCTTTTAACTGGGACTAGGACTCTGCTTTTGCTCCATCATGCCTGCCAGTGACAACAGCAGTAGGTGAGACCATGAAGGCATGGGATATTCAGTCCTTCAAAATCAAAAAGCTGCTGATCACCAAAACATGGGGACCATGGTTTGGTAGTTCAGCACTGTCATGGAGGTTGCACGTTGGTGGACCAGGCATTTGGATTAGTAAATACAAATTAAATATGTCTTCCCTCTGGATCTGTATATAACATAAAAAATGTTTTTAATTGTTAATAGAGTTTTTTTTCAGCTTGTATTCAGTTTGGTTTTTTTCTTTTCCAAAAATATGATTATTGCTTAATATAGTGATTAAATATGAGTACTTCTTGGTGTCCTGGGTTCAGCAGCAGCAGTCATTTTTCTCCTTCTTAGTAGCTGGTAGAGAGCTGTGTTTTTGACTTTCAGCCTGGAAATAGTGCTGATAACACAGATGGTTTTAGTTGTTGCTCAGTAATGTTTACTCTGACCAAGGACTTTCTGAGTCTCATGCTCTGCCAGTGAAGAGGGGAAGCCAGGAGGAGGCAGAGACAGGGCACCTGACCCAAACTGACCAAAGAGGCATTCCATACCACAGCACATCATGCCCACTAGAAAAACTGGGGGCAGTTACCCAGAAGGGTTAGATCACTGCTGGGTTGGACTGGGTATTGGTATCGGTTGGCGGGTTGTGAGTGGTTGTATTCTCTTCCCTTGTTACTTCCCTTATCATTATTTTTATTGGTGGCAGCAGCAGTGGTTTTGTGTTGTACCTTAATTACTGGGCTGTTCTTATTTCAACCCATGGGACTTACATTCTTTCGATTCTCCTCCCTGCCCCTCCGGTAGCAGGGGGAAGGAAGGTGGGGAGTGAGAGAGAGGCTGCATGGCTGAGTTGCGACTGGGCTTAAACCACTACAGTTCTTTTTGGCGCCCAATGTGGGGCACAAAGGGTTGGGATAACGACAGATCTGACCAGAGTGTGTCTAATCACATTTGTCATAAACATTCATTGGTTTTGGATTAATAGTCACTCATTGCAATGCTGATTTGTTGGCTCTCAAAGTTGTTCTTGATCTCACAGTTTCAGCATGTCATATGTTACTTAGAGCTGGTATTTGCTGTGTTAGTGTTTATCAGCTGGAGGCCTTGGGCTAAGATTCTTGTTTCATTGTACTTTATGGTAATGACTTGTAATACAATAGAATCATTGATCATGAAACTGATCTGGCTTGTGTTCCCAGTATGGTCACCACTTCTGTACTTTGGGAGGTATATAATGGAAGTGTTTTGCAATAACACATCCTTTTTCTTCTCCTCAGATGGTCAACCTGTGAAGGAGACATTCCCTGATGTTCCCAGCCCCTCCACCATATCTTTTACAGCATCCTTTGAGAGTTCTGAAGGTTTTGAATGGCCTTTAGGTACCCTTGAGACCTGCCTGCTGATTGTGATGAGGATCACCATGTTGGCATGCATATAGAGTGTGTTTCACCCATGACAATTTCGGCTTATCTCGAGCATTAAGCAGAGTCAGGTTTGGGCCTTGTCTAAGATCAGATGACAATATAGGAGGACCCAAAAATTTTCCCCAAAGCTGGAAAACTGTGAATGGCAGGGTGTGTGGGATAGTGTGGGCAAGTATCTAGGCCAGTGGGCCCCTCCAGTGCTTTGGAATTTCACCACTGAACAAGTGCAAAATCCAGAAAAATCAGAAAAACACTGGCCTGGGTTCAGCAGCAGCAGTCATTTTTCTCCTTCTTAGTAGCTGGTGCAGCACTGTTTTTGACTTTCTGCCTGGGAACAGAGCTAGTAACATTGATGTTTTTAGTTACTCAAATGTTTAGGCTGATTAAGGATTTTCTGAGTCGCATGCACCTGACCCAAACTAACCAAAAAGGCATTCCATATCACAGCCCATCATGCCCACTATATAAACTGGGGGACGTAACCTGGAAGGATTAGATCACGGCTGGGATTAGGCTGGGTATTGGTCGGAGGGTGGTGAGCAGTTGTATTCTCTTCTCTTGTTGTTTCCCTTATCATTATTAGTATTGGTGGTAGCAGCAGTGGTTTTGTGCTACACCTTAGTTGCTGTACTGTTCTAATCTCAACCCATGGGAGTTACATTCTTTCGGTTCTCCTCCCCATCCCTCTGGAAGCGGGTGGGAGGAAAGTGGGGAGAGCGAGTGGCTGAGTGGCTGAGTTGCCGACTAGGCTTAAACCATGACACTTGGCTGCTGGTGATTATACTAGAAGATGCTCATATTCCCCTTTCTCTGAATACTACATGACTGTGTGTCAATATATTCCCTGTTAACTGAGATGGTTTATTGCTTCTTTATGTGAATTATGGTAGACAAACAACAACAACATACTCATTAGATAAACACTTGTCACACTAGACCAGATTAGTATTCTTTTTTAAATAGGATTGAGCCTAATCAAGTTTAAATAATACCTGAATAAATCAGAGCTCCTGTGACATCTGTAAACACTCAAATGTGGAAACGTGACATTTAAAGCAGAAAATGTTGCTTACTAAGATGCAAAAAACACATATTTTCCTTCTGCTTTAATGGCTTGTGTGGGTATATATATTTTGCTGTTTTGCAACTGAAGAACCCTTCATACACAGTAGCATCTCTTCACTTGGGCTCTAGTCTGCAATTCTACATACTTTTCAGAATGATACCTTTGATATTATTTAAAAAAACCCCAAATAATTTTCCCTTTGTAATGATTACAGAAAAAAATTAAACCTCCAAGAAAAAATAGTACAATACAGGAAGAACTTACCCTGTTAGTGTTATCGGCCTTCTCCAGCATTAAACAAGGCAAGTTATTTCTACAGAAAGGAGAAATGTCAAGATTTCTCGAAGAAATTCATAATTCAACTGCTCAAATAAGTAGGCCAAGGAAGAAATTAATAGATCATCATTATTTTTTTCCACTCTGCCAGCATGGAATTAATTGCTGTAATATGTTCCTGCAATAGAAGACTAACAGGGGGAATTTAACAGCAGACTACATCTGCTCGACATTGAGTTGCACAGCAGATGGACACACTTGCTAGTGGCAGGGAAAACTTCCTGCCTTGGTGCTGCAGCACTGCAATCTGTTACCAAGAAGGCTGTGGTATGTCCAACTCCTGTGAGGGTGGTGAGGCACAGATTACCCAGAGAAGTTGTGGCTGCCCCATCTGTGGCAGTCTTCAAGGAGAGGCTGGATGGGGCTTGGAGCAACCTGGTCTAGTGGGAGGCACTAGATGGGACTGGATGAGTTTTTAAAGGTTCTTTCCAACCCAAACCAGCCTGTGATTCTATGATGTGGCTGAAGAAAGCCCCATCTTACTCAATGATCTCATATTGGTGAGCAGGAAGCCAGCAAATCCTTCCATCCACCATTTTTACAACTTCTCTTCTACAGTGAGTAATCTCATCTCCTCACTTTATCAGTATGGACTTTATTGGCCATTCTATTTGTCTTTAAGAGGCCTTTAACAAATAGCATCAATCTATTGGTGGCTTATGAATGACTTTCAGTTTCTTGCAAGTTATAAACTGCTTCTACCTGCCGCTGCCTATAGCTGCAAGCATCTTACTTTAAGCTGCACAATTCAAACCTTTTCTGAAAAAATGAGAACTTGACAAATCTGCAGCATTTTGTATGATCAGATATTATGCCCTCCAGATGTCAAGGAACGTACGGGTTGTAAATTATCCTTTTCCTCTCCTATTTCTACCATGAATTACAGTCATACTCTCCTCATGGTCTTTTAATATTAGAAGGTATCTAACACACAGAGATACAGATATATGTAGGATTTAAAAATAGCAAGTCCTTGGAGCCCACAATATTGCTGAATGGAAGTGAAACTGCTGTTTTCCAGCACTGTCATGAGCATCTTCCCAGACTGGGGAGAAAGTGGGAATCAGTCAAGAGGAAGGGAAGACTGAGATTGTTCTAACTGCCCATCATGGGCCTGAAGGGAGGTGGGTGATAAGAAGCTGAGTTTCTTTATGAATTGGGAGATTTTTATTAACTTGAAATTAATTGATGCAATGCAAATGTTCACAAACAACTATAATTTGTCATGAGTACACTTAGGCAATATGCTGCAGTTTGATTTGTTCTGTAGCCTGCAAAGAAGGACTGTTGAACCAGCTTTTACATTCAGACTCTAAAATATATATATTAAATACATGTATTAAGTTATACAGATGAAAATTCACTGTGGTACTTTCTATTTTTGTGATACAAAACCTGAAACTATTTTATAATGAAATATGATTAGTTTCTGAGACTATTGCATACTCATATATGAAGTATCTTGAAAAGTGTCATGAATTCAGCTTGATTTTCCTATGTAAGTTCATAGAAACAAAAAACCAAAACAAACCCTTGACAGTAAAATGAAAACCAAAACCAAATGAAAATTATACTGTTTTCAAAATTACTCTGGATTAAATGACTGCAAAAGATATGTGCTGGAGTAATAGAAATAAAAATAAATCTTTCTTAGCTTTCTTTTTAAGATTTTTCTGTCAGAAATTATCGGCCAGAAACAAATGCATAGAATCATAGAATAGTTAGGTCTGGAAAGGACCTTAAGATCATCTAGTTCCAACCCCCCTGCCATGGACAGGAACACCTCACACTAAACCATGTCACCTAAGGCTGTCCAACCTGGCCTTGAACACTGCCAGGGATGGAGCATTCACAGCTTCCCTGGGCAGCCCATTCCAGTGCCTCAC
>JANRGW010016921.1:4398-16137 GCA_024733675.1 Psilopsiagon aymara | reverse complement strand
CATCTCCGTGGCCTCCTCTGTCCTCACTCCATCAGCTCCATGTCCCTTTTGTGTTGTTGCCCCAGAGCTGAACGCACGGCTGCAGGGGGTGGTCTCAGGATTGCAGAGTAGAGGGGGAGAATCCCCTCCCCAGACCTGCTGCTCATGCTACTGGGGATGCACCGGGATATGGTTGGTTTCTAGGCTGCAGACACACACTGTTCGGTTATGTTGAGCTTCTCATCAACCAATACTCCCAAGTTCTTCTCCACAGAAGATACCTTCTACTTTGGTTCACAGGGGAGGCTGCTGCTCTGAAGGTTTCCTGACTCCGGGCAGGGAGCAGATCTGTTAGAACTGTTAGCAGATCTGTTGGGTGGTGTTTTCAGGCAGGAAAAACAGGAGCGAGAGAACGCCTACCTCTAACTGAGACTACAAAGTCATATTTAGAGCTTATTCTCCTGTCTTGCATGGAGGATTTTATGAGTTTAGAGGAGTTTGAATGTTGTTCAAGTCTGAAAATACAGTATTTTGTCCAGAAAATGCAGTATTTTTTTCTAGAGGCAAAGTGGACAAAATGCAGTGCTTGGAAATACATTTCTGAGAGCTGAATTTCTTAAGGGAAATGGACTATTTTCTTGCGTTTGCTTGCTTGCTACTGGTTCTGGTGGAGTAGGAAGACCTATTAAAGTAAGTCTTGGCTACTAGTAAAGTTGCAGTGTGAGGAAATGAGACCTTCTTTGATTTCCAAATGCTCAATCAAGAAGCATTTGCCAGCAGTGCTAAATGGGATTTATTTGTCAAGTCCTAGCTAGAGGCCAGCAGGGCCCAGAACCAAACAAAAGGAGGAGGTACCACACTATAAACCTGGATTCAATGTATTCACTGTTAATCTTCTTTTACCTACAAAATATGAAGGCTACTAATCCAACTGAGAAAGGGCCTACTGGGGAGATAAGTGTCACGTGGAAGGGATTGTAATGTTTTGAAAGGAATATCTGCTGGTGTCTGTAACATAATAAATGTATTAGGTGCCTCTCTAGGTCTTCTCTAAGTGGTAAAGTGGCATCTATCACCCGGTGTGATGGCAATTGGGAAGCTTGGTTTTGATGTTTTAATACCACATCAGAAATGAGAGCTCAGAGTTGTTAATGAAAGGAGCACATACATTTATTATTATTATTACTAGTTTTTCTTAGAGAGACCAAGAGGGAGGTGGTGCAGAGGGGTGAGAAATAAATCGTTAGCATCCCCACATTTGCACTGCAGATTAATCTGGGGAAATGAGGCTGATAGGTTTTAAGCTTTTTGCATATTTGCCAATCGAACTTTTTAACTGCGTCCCTCCTTTTACTTTTTTCTAACCAAAAAGATCTCCGCTTATGGATTTAAAAGGTCACCAAGGCTAAGCAGTAATCAGAAGCTTAAGTACCCTTAGCAGACATTTTTGCCAATGATGGATGAAAGTGATTTTAAAGTCATTCTATTTTTTTTTTTCCTTCTACCAAGCCTCTAAAGAGATATGAACTCTTTATGTATTTATTTCTTACATGCCTGCCCCACTTGCCTTGTGCTCACATTGCTCAAACCTCATAAGGTTCTCAGTGCAAAAACGATTTCATCTGATAGTTTCCATGTACATACCTAGCTCAGGGAGGCGGAGGTGGCAATTCCACTATTATTTTGTGCTGACCTCAGTATTCCCATTTTGTTTCTCCTGCTGGTCAGGCCAGAAGAGGGAAATCTTACGGCTGTCAGGAGCGGACAGCAGATCTGATCAAGGCTTTATTGAGTGCGGGAAAGGAAAATAATGGCTGTTGCAGTATAGCATGAAGTGATGGCTATGGCTGTGTGAGATGTGTTAGGTGTTTAGAAATGCATCTTTAGTGGAGACTCAAACCAGAGACCATGGCTGCTTATGAGCACTAGAGATCCCTCAACACGTGTTGGAACAGCAAGTGCCTTAGCCAGAGTATCCGAGGTAATTAGTTGGTCTGCCTGCATTCCTCCTGCAGCCTCAATTAATTATGAGGCTCTCTTTAACTTCTGGTCAAAATCGTTATGTAGTGGTGTTATAGGATGTTAACCAGCTGCCACCTACTGCTTCCATCGATGCTTTATACGCACTGTACAAAGGGCTTGAAAGCAAGATCTCCTGCTTGTGAGCACAAGCTCTGCTCCTGCTGTTCTCTTCCTCCCTGAGCACTTGGTCTAAGAAGTGATGACACAATCCTGCCTGTACTGGTAGCAAATACAAATGCTCAAACAAGCAAATTCCTTAGTATGCTTCCAGGGGAAAGCTGTTGCTTTTAGTGTTTCATCTTTACCAGCTGAAATACGAACACAGGCCAGCAAAGAGACATATAAGCAGATTCAGTGGGAAGAGCTGTACTGAAACACATCCAGCAGAGGCCGTTTCTTGGGCAGTATTGACAGGGAAAGTGGGTTGTAGCTTTTATTAGGCCTATTGATATGGTTGGGGGATGTAACCTTTTAAACATGCAAATATGGTTTCTTATGTCTAAAATAGAAGCATCAGCCTTGGAAACTAAATAAATACATGTTGAGAACAGTTTCCCTGAGTTTAGCAAAGCTATGTTAATTGCTTAGACCATCTGTTAGACAAAATGTAGCTGTGAAGCTGGGGTAGGTTAGGGGTATGTTAGTGAGAGGAGAGGAAATCAAGTTGTCTTTTTAGGACAGACTCGATTGACCACGGTAAAATATTTTGGCAACCACATTTTAATTGCTTGGTTTTCCAGTCTCTTTTTAAAATTAAGATTTTTTAAATTCTTTTTTTTTGAGATACATTTTCTGTCAAGCCCCCAAAATATGATGTGTTGGTTTGGTATTCTCATGACAGCCTCAATGTATCAGGAAGGTGAGACTGAGAACTTCCTTTCCTGTTCCTCTGCCTAAGCTGTGATTGCTCTGAGGTGATACAGGCAAACTGCTTGGCCTCCAGAGCTGGGGGATGTGAGCCATTTACACTGCAACTTTCTCCTGAGAGGAAGCAAAGAGCTAAAGTCGGTCACCCCAAGAAGCACGGCTGGTTCCCAATGGCCTGAAGTTGTCTGAGCTTTTCAGCCTGACAGCGTCTCTCCTCCTTAAACACATTGTGAAATGCTGAAAATGTGTTTGGATGTAATTGTGACACTGGCATTTCTTCAGAATGAGCTGTTTGGTTGCTTAAACACAGTTCCCAAAGGAGGTGCTGCTTGTCCTAGGATTTCCTTTGACTGATGACCCAAGCAGGAGAAGTACACAGGGAGGGGACATCACAGAGGCATGGCAGAGTGTTGGCAGAAAAGTGATTAATCTTGACTAGGCAACCGTGCCAGAGCCACTTCCAAACTGCTGGACTCCACACTAAACATGTAGTATATTTGTGACCACTCTCCTGTCCTTTTCAATTACCTTCTGTCTCCCAATTCCAAAGATATTAGTCTTCTTGAGTGCTTCGTTATACCACACTGATGTGCTAATGCAGGTTGTAATCTACCCTCCTTGCAGCATTTACTGCCAGGGAATCTCATGCAGGCCAGAAGAGGAACAATTATAGGGAAAACCAGTGTTTAGCAAGAAGTAGCCATCTGCTTTGATTGCCATCTGGCTTTTTGGGAGATATCAACTTACACCTGAGAGCAAGTTCTTCATCTGGTCTTGTACCTGACTTGAAGGAAACAGTAGAAATGTGTTGTAAAATATACAGGAATTATGTTAAGTCTTATGGCTAACACTTAAAATGTTAATATTTCCCCAAAGGTGTAATCCATGGAAGGCTGTAGAGATGAGATGTTGCACTGCTGGAGTGCACCAAGCAAGAAGCTGGAAACCTTTTAGGAGGGGTGGATGGTAGAACCCCAAATAAATGAAGATATTACATAGTTTAGTGGTGGACTTGATATGGTCATAGAATCATAGAACAGTTTTGGTTGGAAAGGACCTTAATATCATCCAGTTCCAACCTCCCTACTCAAGCTAGATCTTAAAGGTCTTTTCCAACCTAGTTGATTTGTGATTCTTTAGGACCCATTGAAGAGTGATAAACCCCTAAGATTGTTTGAAAGGGAAGTTGCTCCTCTCTTCTGCTCTGGCTTCTCTGGTTTAGCAAACTTGGGTCTTTAGTCAATGTGATTAGTGCCTCCAGGACCATCTACTGCAGTGCTCTAATTTCAGGTCAAAAGGAAGGGAATAGATGCTTCTGTGTGAAACAAAGGATGTCACTGTTCTCCACTGTTATGCTGATAGAAGGATGGATAAAGCAAATTAATCTCTAAGTTGATGAGAGAAGTAAAACCATAAAATTGTTCTTAAATGTTACAAAATCTCTGCAGTTGTCTGCTGCCATTTTATTACTGAGGTCAAGGAAACCTAATGCTTTTACAAGATCTCTGGCTCTGATAATTCT
Source organism: Psilopsiagon aymara (assembly GCA_024733675.1). NCBI lineage: Eukaryota > Metazoa > Chordata > Aves > Psittaciformes > Psittacidae > Psilopsiagon > Psilopsiagon aymara. The sequence goes on along the minus strand of JANRGW010016921.1, from coordinate 11,747 downwards.
CTCCTGCAGAATAAGACCCTTCTAAAATATGTTTCCTGTTGTTCCTGGAGTAGATCTAATCAGTTGAACAGGGCCAGCTATCCTTGTGTCCCAGAACCTGCTGTTTTCCTTATGAATTGGATGGATCATGAAATTTCCATCAGGAACTGCTGCTGTGAAACTGGGGGACTGAGACTTCTTGACGGCTGCTTGCTGCCTCTCCACGTGGTAAATCCAACAACTAACTGACTTAAATGATGAGTGTAGGAAGGTCACCAACCTTCTTTTTCTTGCTGTCATGCCCAGCATGGTATCCCTTTGCTGTAGCTCTTGGAGAGGTCTTAGGGATTCTTGGAAAATCCAGCTTTACGTTTGCCTTCTTCCAATAGCAGCAAATCAGGTGCTTAAAAGGATTAAAGAGGGTTGTGCTGCATTGAAATGAAGGTGTCACTGCTCCTCTGCTACTCAAGAGAATTAAGTTATTATCTGGTATGACCATCTACAAGAATGAGATTGAATAATGACATTAGTGCATGCAAGTGCAGGCTCATTGACGTCAGATTTTGCTCCGACTTGGTATTTAGAATGAGTCTATTTATCCATTAAGTTTCATCAGCTTGCCTCCATCACTCACTAATGGCTTATGCCTCAGGGATCAGTAGAATTGTAACTAAAAATATTATCCTAACACACCTGATGAGTTACAGAATATAATACAAGAAAGAAAAGGCCTTTTCAACCCCTGGTGTAATTACTTATGCCTCTTCTTGGCGAATCCTACATGTTCTTGTGATAGCTACATGATCATTTATGGCAATTTTAAAATAAGTTTTTCTATGTGAGTTCTTCTATTGACGAATTGTCTACAAATGGCTTATTGACATCTGTTGCATGAGTTATTTACAATTATTCACCGACTGTTTCTTGGTTTGCTGATTGTTTACAAGCAATTCCTCTTTGGTAGACAGTGGCTGGTATTCAAGTGTTCAGCTTCCAGCTGCACAATTCAGTTTGTTTTTTGACATACAGGTCACATAATAGCATTTCTGTTCCTTGACTAAATGTATGTAATTCATAGGACCTGGCTTCTTGCACGAATATTTGCAATGAATCACAGAATCCTTATTCTGCAGCTATTCTATAACATTTGTTTTAAAAGGATAATCTTAGGGTTACAGAAGTATTTGAGGAAATACTAATACACAGTGGACATTACCATAAATGAACAAATTTGCTGTAAAGCTTCAGCTATTGCATTCAGCTGCATTTTTACTGCTTTAACTGTGTTTGCCCATCTTCTTTTTATAATATTAAAATATTAATCAAAAAAGTGGCAAATACCAAATCCCTGCCAGTGTTCAAGGTCAGGCTGGACAGAGCCTCTGGCAACATGGTCTAGGGTGAGGTGTTGGCAGAGGGTTGGTACTAGATGATCTTGGGGTCCTTTTCAACCCTACCTCAGTAGCACGACTATAAAATCAATAGATAAATAAAATCCACTGTTCTAACTGGACAAACCAAAGCCATTAAATAAGGAATATACACAGACGTCCTCTTAAGTCTCAATCTTTGTTCTGTGGTCTCACATATCCTTTTCTCCCTTGCCCTCCCCAACTACCTGTGCTGCCCCGAGAGAGAAGATACAGAGATTGCAGCGTGGAGACATTTCAGTCCAAGGTTTACATTGCAAAGCAATGCAGGGAGCATGTTTGAAATTCTTTTATACATTTCTAAGCTAACAGTGAGAAGCATGCTCTCTTCCTGCCCAGAGATAAGGGAAAACTACCCTTGAAGAACTCAAGTGTCCAAAATAGAAGATTTCGTTTCTGTTTCTTAGTGCGTGGACCATTTTGAAAGCACTTCTATTTTTTCTCTTCATATATTCAACCATAACCACAGTGCATTGTGAGTCTGGCCTTTCTGGATTCTGCTTGCTGTGTTTCTCTACACCTCTCACTGGTCCCTGGGGCTGTGGAGGGCATTTATTGCAAATGAATGTTTAACGTCTGCCTTGAAGAGCTACTTGTCTGGCCTGGATTTTCTGGTTGCAGTGCTCTGGAAACAGCTGTATACAGGGAGGCCCTGTTGAGTGTTATCTGGGCACAGGGAAATGCTCTTGCGTCTTACAGCTGGTTGATGAAGGGCTTTCTGGTCTCACTGGTTGGCAGTTCGTTGGCAGAAGAGAGCTTGGTGAGGAGATCATAGAATGGTCTGGATTGGAAAGGACCTTAAGATCATCCAGTTTCAACCCCCTGCCATGGGCAGGGATGCCTCACACTAGGTAAGTTGTATAGGAGTCTGCTGGCTGAGTGAGAAGTGCGTGGATGGGATGGTTGAAGGAGATATCCTACAGGCCCTGGGTAAGAGCAGGGCAGGGTGGCAGCAGTCCAGAGGAGGCACTTGGGACATGAGCCAAATCCTTCTTGCTCATGAATGTCCAAAGGCGAAGGAGACCTCTGGTTCTAGACATCTCTGCTGTAATGTTGTTCTGACCACTTTCATCTGGGATGGCAACTAGTGCCTGGAGCTTAGTTGCTCTTCTCATTTGCCTTTCTTCTAAATGCAGTTGGTTTATGTTGCAGATAGTAGATAGCGTGGGCTTTAGCAATGTGCATCTCTGAAGCTCTGGCAAACCCAGTCTGAGGTGTAAGGGGTATGCATGCTGCATCTGTAATGGCTGCATTGAGATTGACTAGCTTGTGCCTTGGAAGAGGTGTCTGATGCTTTGCCTGGATGAATTGGAACTGTTTTAGCCTCTTATAGGCTAAAGCCAGCAAGTAACATTTGACTGCACCATCAATGCAAAGGAGCAAGGTTTCACTGCCTCCTAAAGCTTTGTCCTTTCTCCCAGTTCTGGGCCCACTTCCCATGTGCCAGAAGACATTTATCACTGATGGAAATTATTTATTCATGACCCTAGCTCAAGCTGTCTGCAGACTGTTGTGTCTTGCCAACTGGTAGCCAGACATTAGAGCTGATCTGAGTAATTACGGGTTTTAAGCAGCAGCTTTCACCAGGTGAGTCAAAGGGAACAAAGGTTTCCCATTGGAGGAGCTCTCTTCAGCTTATTGCAGCTGGAAGCTGCTTTCTGAGGGCCTTTAAGCACCTAACTCCATCCAAAATGACATTCAGCTGCCCAGAGCAGGTAATGCTCTCTACGCAGCTATATCATAACTGTCCAAGGAGCCCTTTTGAGTGCTTGTGTATGCAAGGGTCCAAAACAAACAATGCAGCTGAGAAGTTTTGTGCAGTTGATAGTTTATGGTTGTTTTTTTTCTCATAGGCTAATTAGGGATTGCAGTCATCAGTTAAGGACTGCCAGTCATAGAGATTGGTTTGAGTTGGAAAGGACCTTAAGATCATTCAGTCCCAGCCCGCTGCCACGGGCAGGGACACCTCACACTAAACCATGTTGACCAAAGTTCTGTCCAACCTGTCCTTGAACACTGCCGGAGATGGACCATTTACCACCTCTTTGGGCAACCTGTGCCAGTGCCTCACCACCCTCACAGTAAAGAACTTCCTCCTTATATCTAACCTTAATCTCCCCTGTTTAAGCTTGAACCCATCACCCCTTGTCCTGTCACTACAGTCCCTGATGAAGAGTCCCTCCCCAGCATCCTTGTAGCCCCCTTCAGATACTGGAAGCTGCTCTGAGGTCTTCACACAGCTTCTCTTCTCCAGGCTGAACAGCCCCAGCTTTCTCAGTTTGTCTTCATACAGGAGGTACTCCAGGCTGCTTATCAACCCTTTAGACTCCTGTGGAATGGTGCAGTTAAAAGTGAAGTGCTGGTAAAATCTCCTGTGGTTGATTGTAAGGTAAATAGGCTCATTTTAGTTCACACCCCATCTTAGTTGAACTCTCTTAGAAATAGCATCTGTCTTTCCTTTTTTCACTGTCTCTCAATCTCACTGTTTCTAGTCTGGTGCAAAACACTGAAGCACAGATGTGCCATTTATTGAAATGCTGAAAAAAACCCCTTGAAGCTGAAATTAAGTGTGGGGGAATGTCAGGCAAAAGTTAAGATCATGTTCATTTTCAAGACATGTCTCTGCAGACAGCTCTGCAGTGGAAAAGCAGAATGCAGAGTCTTGGTTGAAAGGAATAACCCCTGCAATGGCAAAGAGCATTTGTGGTGTCATTTGTCATGAAGAAACCAGAGAGACAGAAGCCTTTCTGTTGCTCAGGCTGATAAAAAGTTTCATTTTGGCTTCCACAGCCTATTACAGGCTCCAGAAGCAACAGAGACAGTAAGATCAGCATGTGCAGTGTTTTGGAAACCCTTCAGGATAATGAGCAATGCGAAAGTCCCACCATTTATTTCAGTGACATTTGAAAGTTTTGGGAATGGGTCACCACTGCTGAAAACTTTGTCCTTTCCAGTGAAGCTTCTCCCTCTCCATCTGATTGGGATCTGGTTGTTCTGCTGTTGCAGACACAGAGTTTTGCCCTCAGCTTTAATGGAGTTGTTGTTTCCCTTGGCTGTCCCTCCTCCTCTTGTGTTGAGCAGGCCCAGAAGTGCTCCTTCGCCAACTGCCTAACAGAGTCCTCCAGAAGTGTATTCTCTGACAATATAGTGGTTCTACAACAGAAAATGTTCTAATAACTGGGGAATTTTAATAATTTTAAAGATTTTAATACATTTTAAGAATTGGGAAAGTGAGGAAGCGATGTTCCTTTGTTGAGGCACTGTGACAGTAAGCCAAAAGGCTTGCTTTCTATGTCTTTCAGATGGTTGGCATCCCATTTTTCCAAGGAAATCCTTTGGGAACTGGGTTCTGTTGCAGAACTCACAGAGTATTTTGTTCTGCCTGTGCCCTGTAACAACGAGAGTCCTTGAACTAAACTGTCTGATCACTTCCATACTTGCAACTTCCACATGCCACCCTGCTTTTGATTTCTAGTTGTTTAAAGCTGTTGGATGAGAGGGAAGAAGAGAAAACCAGCAGAATGGATAAGGGAAAACCAGCTAGTGAACAGTATTTGCGAACAAGAGACTTGCCCTAGTAATGAAAGCTGGTGAGTCCTCAGAACGCCCATCATGAGAGCATAACAGCCAGAAACAGTCACCTTCTCCCTAGTCAGTCCTTTCTGATGTACAATAATTCTGCTGAATGCCACACAGTACAAAATGACTTTAAGGTGCTTGTACAACTGAGTTCAGGAAAAGATTACCTCATCTCTGTATTTGAACCACGTGCTGGAATTGCTGATACAATTAATGGTAGTCATGTTTCTTTTGGACCATTGAAAAGTTTCAACTGTTTTTACATTGCATTCCACAAAGAAGTCTGTTAGAATTGCTCTTTCCTGGAAGACTGGTGATCAGAAGTTATTTCTCTTTATTTATTTATTTATTTGAATATACAGGAAATAAAAGGTTAAAAGGAAAACGCAGCTTGTAAAATATGGCAATATTCTTCTTCTATTTTCTGTAAGAAGAAACAAAAGAATGGATGCGACTCTTTGCCAATGCTAAATTGGAATTCTTCCTTGTCTTCTGCTGCTGTTTGGTTGACTTTCCCTTCTTCATCCCTTCCAGTTACTGGCTTTCTGCAATGAGTTAGTTGCCTTTCTGTTGTGCAGACAGAGTAAACCCTTTTGAGGCCTCTTAAGATTATATCTTTACATTTTGATTCTTGGTATTTGAAAATCCTATACCTATTTCTGTAGGACTCAGCTCTTCATTTACTACAATTTCCTCCCATGAACAGTCCTACTGCACAATGACAATGGAATTGCCAACCAGGTCAGTTAAACTGTACTTCCATGTGTGGTAAGTATCTTTGGCTTGCAAGTTCCAATGAATTTTTCCCACTGATAATCTTCAAAGCTGCTCTAGTTTCACTGATTTAGGAGTTGGATTTGCACTTTACCCTTCTATGGTAGCCTTTCTTCAGAGGTTAAGTAGCAAAAATTAAACCTTTATGTGGTTTATTTGCACCTATGCACAGCTAGAGCCACCTCAGATTGTATGAAGGAGGCAGTAAAGAACAGCAGAAGGCTGGATGCTGGATGACAGAAGTTAGGCTGATGTACCATGTGAGCCATGAGACTTGACCTGCTCAATGGGGTAGATAGAGAAGGGTATGGAAGGCAAGGGTATTTTCCTTCACATCTTGGAAGATCATCTTCCTTTTCTTTTGGCACTGGACAGTCAGTTTTCATGCACTGATCACGGGATTCATTAGTCTGAAGGGCCGAAACCTTTGAGCTGTGTGCTGGATATTTAGGACGTGATGAAAATGCCAAGCCACATGGTACGTAATAGCTTTGTTGCTGTGGTCAGGAGGATTTAGGGTAGTTGCAGGCATTGGAATGGAATTCTGCAAGTTTTTACACTTCATTTCAAGAGGATAATGGAACAGCATTGCATGTCCTTTTCCATAACTGGCTGTGGCTTTCTCCTTGGCCTTTACCATTTGATTATTGGTTTTTGTCTGCCCTTTCCTCTTGAAATACTACTGCTAAGTCCTTTAAAATTATTGTGTCTTTCAAGAAAAACAATCAGGTCTTAAGAGGCATTTTGGAGGGGTGGGGAATCTGGAGTTTGTTTAAAGAAGGAGGATCTGAAGAAGATAAAGCGTAAGATATCAGCTATGCAGAACTAATGATGCATTCCAAAAGAGAATTGAATGCAACTCCATGAATGCTCTCTTCTATATTAACTGTTTTACTGAGAAATCTTTTGAAGGCTCATAATCACACACACATGTATTATACATAAAACTCTGTAATGCATAAGAGTATAGTTGAATCTAACACTGTGTGAGGAAGCCCACGGCACTCTCATGGAGCAAGCAAATAACACTAAATACCCTAGGTGGGAATCAAAGACTTTCCAAAGCCTATCACCAGCAGATGTTTAAATTGTTAATAACAGACATACAGTGTGTGCTGCCTTGAATATCTGTTTTCTTTCCACCCTTGGATGCTCTTGTAATTTTAGGAACATCCTACCCAAAGGTGTCAATGTGTCTGCTCAGGTGAATCAGAGGAAAGAGATACAAGAGGTAGATGGGAGCCTTAGAGAAGTACAATACAAACCAGCCAGATTGTCAGTGCTAATAGTGACAGCTTGACTGTGAAAACTCAAGCACTGTGCCACAGTATCCCAGGGATCAGCCAGCCCTTTATTCAAAGGAAGAAGAGAAAACAACAACAGCAAACCTAAGTTAACAGTTCGAGCTGACAGAAAGCATTGTTTCTGAGTCAAAAAAGAAAGAATAACTTGAAAAAGAGTTAGACTAACCATTTTTTATGCACTTAAAGGTATTTCAAACAGAAGAGAAACTGTCATGGGTTCAGCAGTAGCAGTCATTTTTCTCCTCCTTAGTAGTTGGTGCAGCACTGTGTTTTGACTTGTGGC